>JAKCPI010004349.1:0-11653 GCA_023213315.1 Euborellia annulipes | reverse complement strand
GAGCAGAAAGATAACCTCTAATAGAATAAATAAAAAAATCCGGAGTAATTAACTCCAAAATTGGTTTTTTCTCGAAAACCCTCATTTTTTAGGCAAAAAAATATCGAAAAATAGCTCTAATTGTGCAACGCATAGCGACTTGACCATAAAAGCTACATTAAATCTAAATATAGTTTTAGAAAATTTAGTTCAATACCCCCAGGGCTTTTTTCTTTTTTTTTTTTTGATATGAGGTCATTTTACGCATGAGAGCACTCGGCGGGATTTCGTTTTTCGAAATTTTAAACCCCTGTAGATTCCGAACGGCTAATCAGATCAGACTAAATGAGATGTCACTTAGAGCAGAAAGATAACCTCATATCAAAAAAAGAGGAAGAAAAAAGGAAAATTTGACTTTCTCTGGCTTTTCTTTAGGTTTTTTTTTTTTTTTTTTTTTGGGCCATTTAGAACCCGTCTCTATTTATTCTAGAGTCAGCACTTGCAGTAGCCCGGGGCGTTTAGCGGTAAAATTGCGGGAAGATGGTTTTTCGCAAATATCTCGAAAACTATGCGGTTTTCCGCAAAAATGCATCTATACAAAAATAATCGAAATTAAATTACAAACGAAAATGGTCTAGTACATAATCACGCTAAAGTGAACGGTTCGGGAGAAATAGGGCTAAAATTTGTAATTAATATGAAAGGAGACACTGAGATAGAGAAATATCTTGTTACCATGACAACCATTGTTAGAATTACAAATTTTACCCCTCTAATTTCTTCCGAACCGTTCACTTTAGCGTGATTATGTACTTGACCATTTTTGTTTGTAATTTAATTTCGATTATTTTGGTATAGATGAATTTTTGTAGAAAACCGCATATTTTTCGAGATATTTGCGAAAAACCATCTTCCCGCAACTTTACCACTAAACGCCCCGAGTGCTGACTCTAAAGTATCTTTCCATCACTAAAATGCAACCTATTCTGAAAATATTAGCCTTCAGAAAACTCTTGCCCATTTTTGTCGCCGGCTCTCCGTCTAGTAGGACAAATTTTTTTCCCAGAAAGCTAAACAATCAGGCCATTTTTTCAAGACATTTTTCTGGAGCCAAATGTGTTGCCAAAAATAGTTTGAAAAATGCCCTATTTATAAAACGAGCTTTAGATAAAGAGAATTTTTTTTTTTTAGAAACAAAGTGCATATATGAAGAGGAAGCTTTTTAATTACCTATTGTGAATTTTAATTTCAAAATTTGTAATATAAGCAATAAGGTGCTGGCCAAAATGTTTCGGTGGAAACAACGGCCGTATAATAACGTCTGATGAAAATCAATTTTTCACCGAAACCTCGTTAACCGGCCAAACGGATATCAGGCCAGGGTCTCGGTTCCGACCAGGACTTTACTCAAGAAGATTTTGAGACAATTAAGGTGTGTCCTCAAAGCCGTTAGAACACGATTGACTACCGAGTTACTCTAAGCGGCAAGAGATGGCGTTAGTTTTTCCCACTAGGAATACAAGGGATTTATTCCATTTCATTTCAAAAGATTCCAGCACATTAATTAAGGGTAAAAAATTAATTATTTTTTAACACAATGATTAGTAATTTAATTATCTTTTCGTTCGAATATTCAACCCATTCCCAAAAAAAGGTGACTCCTCTCTTCCCAGCAACTATCGCCCAATCGCAATAACCTCCATACTATCCAAAATTATGGAAAAAGCCCTCCAACATTCAAATTTTAAATCATCTGGAACATTGCGGAATGATGAATGATAGGCAGTATGGTTCCAGGCATGCTCGTTCGACTGGGGATATTTTGAGGCTTTGTCACACACCTCTGGAACAAAGCCATGGAAACCAAAGGGAAACTATTGCAGTTGCTCTTGACATTTCGAAGGCTTTCGATCAGGTATGGCATAAAAATCTTTATGCTAAACTTCCATCTTTTGGCCTATCCTCTGAGCTGTGCCAGTGGATCAAGAGCTTTCCTAACGGAGCGAAAGATCTCGGTTGTAGTCGACGGTGTGTCTTCTATTCCGCATTCAATCAACGCAGGTGTTCCCCAGGGTTCTGTCCTCTCTCTTTCCCACCCTATTCCTTATGTACATTAACGATCTCATGGGAGTAACCTCCAACCCAATTCATTGCTTTGCTGATGACAGTACCCTGCACTCAGTCAGGACTGGTGAAACCTCATCCACTGGTCGTCTGGGGGCTGTGTCGTCGATAAATGATGATCTTGGTCTCTTGGAGGAATGGGAAACACCTCAGATCAAGTAAAATTCAATTCCCAAAAAACCCAATGTTGTTTAATTTCTAGACAAAAAAATAGGATTTGCCCTCCCTTATTTACAGCAATAATAGTCTCGAGTTCAAAGATTCATTTTTCTGTTCCTGGGAGTGACAGTTACATCTGATCTCTCCTGGAGCAACCACATCTCTTCTGTGGTGAAATCTACCGCAAGGAAATTGGGTTTCCTATTCAAAACGAAGCGTTACTTTCCCTCCCAACAACTCCCTAATCCTCTATAAAGCCCAAATTCGGCCGTGTCTTGAATATTGTTCCCACCTTTGGCGAGGGGCGTCGAAAGACGCTCTCTCCTCCTTGGAGAGCCATACAGAGGCGTGCAATTAGACTGATAGGTGATTCTACCCTTACCTTCATCCTTACAGTCACTAGATCATAGAAGAAGAGTATCTGCACTATCTCTCTTCCTCTACAGGTATTACTATGGTCAATGCTCAGCCGAATTAAAATCAATTATCCCGCCCAATGCAATATATTCACGGAACACAAGAAAGGCATCTTCCCAAGCATCCCTATGCTGTTCAGATCACGACTAACAGAACAAAACAATTTCATTCTTCCTTTGTCCCCATGACCTCCCGTGATTGGAACAAGCTCCCTGCGTCTACCTTCCCCAAAACCTACAATCTTCAGACTTTCAAGTCTAACCTCCAACAGAGCATCTTCTCAGTTCCCGCAGTTGAGTTTCCCCTTTATGCTTCTCCTTTTGTTTTTATTTTTCTTCCTGGCTGCATGTGACTATTGGTCATTATGGGTCTTCGGACCTTATGCACCCATTCGAAAAAAAAAAAAAAAAAAAATCTATAAGATATAGAGCTGATTTTTTAAAAATATCTTTTCTTTAATGCGATTAATCCTAAAAAAAAATTTATTTTTTCGAAAATCAAAAAAAGGGCTTCTATTATTTGTAGATATTTTAAATAGCTTTAATTAAAAAAAAAAATTTGAGGTCGATAGCTTCAAAATTGTGGCCGCTAGAATCTCCCAAAATTAGCACCCCGAGACGCCGCACCTTAAGAGAGGGGGCGTGTCGTGTAGATAGCCACACGCGTGCTGATCACTCAAATAAATAAATCGCAAAGAGTAATTAAGACCCGTCCTATTGATGCTAATTGATTGCGTTTTGTTCGCTTTTGCTTCTCCCCCTCTCTGAGGGGCGCCCTTTCGTAAACTGAGTGGGATGATTCACGTGTCTTTGTGTATTACACATGTTCAACCAAGTCGCTATTAAATCATCCTTCGATCACGACAAGTGTCTGCAAATGTGTGCAATTTTATTGGGCTGGGTGCAAATAAAAAACGAATTTCAAGCCTCCTTTTACTTGTTGAAAATAAAAATAAAAAAGAAGACGAATCTTTCTTCCCATCGAGATTTATTAATTAAGCAACAACAACACGAAGAGAGAAAGACGTATGCATAACAAGTTGTAACGATATTTGGGTGAATTGAATTTCAATTCAAATTATTCGTAATGTTGTTATTTTTGGTGTTACTCAACCACCGAGATCCTGGTGATTGGTAACGAGATGAAAATAAACGTGTGATAGACATGACTACAGTGTAAAAAAATTTTAGTGATTTTACAATTGTGTAGGAAATTTTCATAAACGAAAACATACTAAAATTAGTAAGACTTTTCAAAAACCATTTACAAATGTATTGTAATTTTAGAAAGACATTTGAAAATTAGAGTGCAATTTTGATGTAATTTTAAAATTTCTAAACTGCTTTCGAAAAAAAATACAATTTTTAACGAAAATTACCATACAATGTATGTAAAATTACAAAACATACTCTATTTTTGAAGAAAATTGTAATTTTAAAATGTTTTTACTTTCTCTTACCTCTATATATATGTTAATATATATAGAGAGAGAAAGTATTGCATTCATGTCAAAAATTCGATGTCGAGATTTTGATGGATATACACGTTTTGAGGTCCCCTGAATCCAAAAAAAGTGATTTTCGCGACATGGTCTGTCTGTCTGTCTGCGTTCAATTTACAGGGTGGCTACAGAGAAATGATTTGAAATTTCCCTGATAATTCCAGGTTTTTAAGGTTTTCCAGGTCTGTAGCCACCCTGATTTAAAGCGTGAAGAAATTGAGCAACGCGGTTTAAATTTTATATTAAAGTTAAACACTCATCTAAAGAGTGAAAATAAGCTTTTAAACAAAAACTACTAGTACTTTACTGATGTACTTTTGTAGTTTTTTTTTTTTCGATTTTCTCAAAATTCGATTCAACGATTTTTATTGAAATTTAAAAAATCAATTATTTTTTAGATGCTCTTTAAAATGTATATTTTCATTTTGCCCTCAAAATTGTTTGAAGCTCACTTTACTCTGAACTTCAAAGGAAGGATATGAGAAATGGTTGCCATGGTAGCAAATTATAAATATTTTCACATGTTTATAAATTTTACACCTTTGAATTCTAAAATAAGGGCGGGAACTAAATGTATGTCGGCACAATAAATCTGGTGTGACAAGCACAGAACGCAACTTTCGATTACCGAATGTAAGAGAAACTTGTGTGCTGTGCGACCAGTCACACTAGATTTTTTGTTGTAAATATTTAAACGCATAAATTTGTAAATTTAGTAGATAAAAATGCATAATAGTTATCATTTACAAGGGAAATTTGTAAATTTAGTATTCCAAAAATTAAGATTTTTTTTTACAGTGTAGTTTTTGGTAGTAGGCCTATATTAGAATCCAAAAGATAAAATTTAAAATAAACAGGAAAATATTTATATTTTGGCAATCATTTCTCATATCTTTCTTTCCAGTGACGTATTAAAGTAAAGTGCGTTTTTTATTTAGATTTTTGCTTTTGTTTTGATGCCATTTGAATTTTTGCTTGTTTTGATACTGTGTTTTTTAGATGATTGATTTTGCTTTGATGTGTTTTGATTTTGAATTTTATTTGCATTTTTTTTTTTTAAACAAAACAATACCGGTAATAATGTTAACAAATAAATGTCAATGTTAATAAAAATGGGGCTGGATGGCTTCTGCCGCAGCCGATAATAAATTTAAAAATAAAAAAAAAGTGTGCTTCAATAATGCATTATTATTCCCACATAGCACTGCAACCAAAAAGCGGACATTAAGACGTCGAAGGGACGATGCTGCAACTTTGGGACATCGCAGAACGTCCCTGCGGCGTTGAAATGCGCTTTTGGTTGCAGTGCTATGTGGGTTATGTTAAAAACCCCTAAATGGCCTCGACAGCAAAAAAGGGCAAAATTAAAAGAAAATTTAAAAATTTTGAAATCTGATTCATAATAAAAGAATTTTTTTTCCAGCTATTATTATAAATAAATGGCCTAAAAAAGAAAAGTTATTATTTGATTGGGTCATTAAGCAGCTTCTTTAAAAGGTTAAACAAAAACCCAACAATTCCAGTGCATTTTTACAAATCGCCCATTCCTTGTTCATCTTTTAAAATAAATCCACGAACAAAACATAAACCAAAAGCGTTTAAAACCAAATATGGTAATAAATAAGAAAACGATGGAATGAGAGCGAGCGAGTGAAAAAAAAATATAGAATTATATTCGGGATCACAACAGAGAGAATTTTTTGCTTTATTCTTACCAGCCAATCAAGTAGGCTATTAACATATTTAAGAGGAAAAAGAGTCGAGAGAATAAGACTTGCTTAATTAATAATAATACAGAGAATATAGGTCCAAATTTCAGTCCAATTATTTGATAACGTCACTTCAATTTTGTTTTTTACTTTCTCTTACCTATGTATATATGTAATATATATATAGAGAGAAAGTATTGGATTCATGTCAAAAATTCGATGTCGAGATTTTGATGGATCTTCACGTTTTGAGGTCCCCTGAATCCAAAAAAGTGGTTTTCGCGACATGGTCTGTCTGTGTGTCTGTGTGTGTGTCTGTCTGTGTGTGTGTCTGTGAACAAAATATCTCAAGAACGAAAAGAGCTAGGAAGTTAAATTTTATATTTAAGTTAGGCACCCCCATGGGACGTGACACGAAGCTTTTGAACAAAATCGACCTAAGAGTACTAGTACTTTACTGATTCACTTTTTCAGTTTTTTTCGATTTTCTCAAAATTTGCTCCAACGATTTTTTTAAAATTCAAAAATCATTTATTTTTTAGATTCTCTATAAAATGTATATTCTCATTTTGCGATTGAAATCTTCTGAAGACCACTTTACTCTTGTACTCCATAGAAAAGATAGGAGAAATGGTTGCCATGGTATCAAAATATAAATATTTTCCCATACTTATAAATTTTACATCTTGAATTCAATTGTACCCTACTGTCGGAAACTAAATACATGTCGACACAAAAAATCTGGTGTGACAAGCACAGTACACAACTTTCGATTACCGAAGGTAAGAGAAAGTTGTGTGCTGTGCGCCAGTTTTATGTTTATGACCCATTGTAACGAATTTTTTCAATGCGTTTATTTTTAAATGAATTAAATTCACAAGAGATTATTGGGACATCGAGCTATAATTTTTTTAATGACTTATTAAAAAATTATCATAATTAATTTTTTTGTTATAAAGCAAATACAAAAAAACAATCTGTTCCAATAATCTTTAATTTTTTTTTAAATTTAAAAATGAATTTATTGTTATTATTAATCACATATTAATTAAGAAATTTTAAAAATAAGCTTAGATGATTTATTTAAAAGTCAAATGTCAAATTAGTTCAGGATTCTTGCAATAGATGGCAGGCTAGTCTAACAGACGATATAGTATTAGCCTATATCTGGCCTATATTTATATATTTTTATGCTTTTATAAAAGATACATAATATATAATAACATTTATAAAGTATTTATTGTTAAAAGATCAATGAAAATCAACCAAATGCATTAAATATTATTAGCTACCATTCTGATATCTCTTGGCAAATTTTTGAATTACTTGATTTTTTTGGGCATACTTTTTATGACACACAACGCCATCTTATCGGGAAAAACATGCGTAATCACTTGGCTCCCGAGCCCCTTAATTAAGAAAAAGTAAGGATCCGCCGATTGCTAGTTTCATTATAAACATTTAAACAATTTAAAATGAATTTTATTAGCGTAATCATTCTTCTCTCTCTCAAGGTCATAGAATTTGAATTAATTTAAACATAATCGATCAATTGGACAGACAAATCGTGATTATTGATTTTATTAGTTTGATAATCTTTTTTTTATTTTGAACCTGAGAGAAGAAGAGTTGCGAAGTAGGAAAAAAATTATTTTATTTACATCTGACATTTATTTATTTTATTTATCTCTATATCTTCTAAATTTATTTGCATTTGATGTGTGTGTTGTTAGACATTCAATGAAAAAATTTAACAAATTTTATTTTGCTTTTAAACAAAAATCACGTTTATAAATTTATTAAAAAAAAAAAAAATTCCAAAAAGAAATATAAGCAGCCAAAATTATTTCTTTTATTGCCTGACTGACGTTTCGACCACTGGCCTAGGCCATCTTCAGAGCCGGAAGCGAGAATAAATTAAATTTGAATTTCATTTTTCATTCAAAATTCAAATTTAATCTCCAGGCTCTGAAGATGGCCTAGTCCAGTGGTCGAAACGTCAGTCAGGCAATAAAAAAATAATTTTGACTGCATATTTCTTTGAATTTTTTTTTTTTTACTAAATTTATATTTTTTAGCGTTTTGTATTTGTTTTTGTATTAATTTACAAAATAGTTGAGGGGGGGGAAGCATCATATGTAGAGACCGGACAAAAAAGCATAAAAAAATGGGAAAAAAAGTGCTTAAAAAAGCATAAAAAACTTGAATAAAAAGTTGTTAAATAAGCATATAAGTTGAAAAAAAAAGCATGTATAAGCAATTTTTACTCATACCAATGGCGTATACAAATTTTTTTTAAAAGAAACTAAATTTATTCCGCCCCGCCCTGCGAAAATTTTTTTTTTTTTTGCGGAACCAAATTTTTCACCCTGCGGAAAAAATTTTTTTACAGCGCTATATTTTTTCACACTGCGGGGTTTTTGGAAATTTTTTTTTTTTGGGGGGGGGGCGCCCCCTCCCCTTATATACGTCCCTGGTGTAGGCCTATGCGTGTGTGAATGGGAAAAAAGTTTTTTAATAATAAAAAAAAAAATTATAAATATTCGTAAAATAAGTTCAAATAAGCACGAAAGGGAAAAAAGCATGAAAACTCAAAAAAAGCATAAAAAATGCAATCTCAATACACTTAGTTTTTCCTAATTCGTATAGAAATTAAATATCTAATGGTTGCTTATAAAATTCAGCAATAAGCATTTTGCTTAAAATCCAGTCTCTAATCATATGATTAAATCTTTTTAAGGGAGGCGTTTGGAAACCACTGCCTTAAATTGAACACACACAGACAGACAGACAGACCATGTCGCGAAAACCACCTTTTTGGATTCAGGGGACCTCAAAACGTGTAAATCCTTCAAAATCTCGACATCGAACTTTTGAATACTCTATATAATAGTATATATATATAGGTAAGAGAAAGTAAAATTTCTTGGATATGTTGATAGACGAATAAAAGGGGTCGTTATCTTTTTGAAGGTGGAAGAACAAACAGCGGAACTCAATTTCTATTCGAGAAACGTCGGATCCCCCCAGGGACTTGGTCTCTTGAGGGTTTATAAATTCACACGTGAAAAAGCGAAGCCGCGCGCGCTTGTTAAAGGGGCTCCGTTCCGTAGTCGCTCGCATTCCAGTCGCCACGACAACTAATTGGAAATTTGTGTTTGTTAAAATGTCTCTAAGGATAATAATTCAAAATCATTGCGAATGACACAAATGACGGTGGATAAATCGCATAAAACAAACGCGCTCCTTAATCCCGAAGCCGCAGCAGCAGCAGCAGGTACATACATAACTCGGAACTGGTACTCATTTGTTGTTGAAAACAAAAACAAAAACAAAACTGAGGCTCCCAAAGGTTTCGTCATTAATTTCTTGTTCTTCTTCATCAAGGAAGGAGGTCGTCGTGTCGTCAGGTCTTGGGAAGAAGTGTCTTCATGACCGGCTCAACCTGAAAGGCAAGCTTGCGCGAGAGCGGATCAATCATAGCGAGTGCATATTGCATAAACATCACGCATTAACTCTGTCAATATTATAACTCACTTTATTTTTAATATTTACCATTTATTTTCTGATACACTTTTATAGTCATCACAAAAATTTTGTAATTACTAGCCGCCTAATCAGCCTTTTTTTAAAGTGAAATTTATATTTTCATATTTCTCATTTTTTTATATTTAAGTTAGGCGCCCCTGGCGTGACACGAAGCTTTTAATCAAAATCGGCCAAAGAGTACTAGTACTTTACTGATGCACTTTTTCAGTTTTTTTCGATTTTCTCTAAAATTTGCTCCAACGATTTTTTTTTAAATTCAAAAATCAATTATTTTTTAGATTCTCTATAAAATGTATATTCTCATTTTGTGATTGAAATCTTCTGAAGACCACTTTACTCTTGTACTCCATAGAAAAGATAGGAGAAATGGTTGCCATGGCAACAAAATATAAATATTTTGCCATACTTATAAATTTTACATCTTGAATTCAATTGTACCCTACTGTCGGAAACTAAATACATGTCGACACAAAAAATCTGGTGTGACAAGCACAGAACACAACTTTCGATTACCGAAGGTAAGAGAAGGTAAAAAAAAGGGAAATAATTCTCCAATCAGGGCCAGGCACGTGACATTCCTAAAAGGCAGCTGAATGAGGACCCAATAGGTCTTACATTAAAATTTCTACTCGGGTGTTTTTAGAGAATAGACCTGTATGTATGGTAATTTTGGAATTCCCAAACTGCTTTCGAAAAAAAATAAAATTTTTAACGAAAATTACTATTCAATGTATGTAAAATTACAATACATAGGGGAGAGGGCGGGACATTGGGACACGAGGCACATTGGGACATTCGAATTTTAGCGCTACTAAATGTAAAGTTAGATTTTACTCTTTGACCATTAGGGTGCATTAAGTGCCCATTTTATTATAGAAAAATTTTAACAGCGTCAAGCTACGCCATAGCTAGTTACACGTTGCTACATCATATTTGTCCTGCGTTGTAAAAAAATCGGAAATCGTTTGAGGTCGATTATTTTCCATATGAACGTTTGAATTAAGACAGTTGAAATATTAGAGATAAGTGTACTTGTTTATTCTTACAATGTCGGCATATGCAGATGTAATTGTTTATTTTAGCTATTTGTATAGCCTCATTTTGTTTATAAACATGATTGAGGTAGATTGGGACATCTAGCGAGAGGCACATGTGGACACTAATAAATAAGAAATTATATATAATATTTAAGATATTATATTGTGGACAGGGCCGCAGACAGACTTGACGGGCCCCGGGGCTACTTACCAAAATATACCAAACTAATGTGGTACTTTATTTGAAACCTCTCGCGTATTAATCTAATTTCAAAAAGACTTTCCGATGAGCTAGAGGTGGGAAATTTGATATTTAAGGGTCATTTTTGATGACGCTAATCATCAGTTGGGTTTTACCAAAATATACCAAACTAATGTGGTACTTTATTTGATGCCTCACGCTTTCTTAATACTCTATAATAATAAAAAAGACTAAAAAGATTAAAATAAAAATATAATAAAAAAAAAACTTTAAAAAAAAAATGCTTTTATTTAAATCGAACTAAAAAGTGATAAATAATTTAATTGTTCTTGTTAAAATTGTTGAATATTTATAATTTAAAATAAAAGCGTGGGGCGCTCATTAATAGCTTAAGGAATTGTCTATAGCCTCGGAATAACTTCGAAGCACCCCACACTTTTATTTTAAGTTATAAATATTCAACATTTTTAACAAGAACAATTGAATTAAATTATTTATCTCTTTTTAGTTCGATTTAAATAAAAGCATTTTTTTAAAAACGTTTTTTTTTATTACCGTATATTTTTTATTAGCTATCCTGAGTCGTGAAAAAAGATTGATTTGAGGATTAAAAGGCCCGGGCCCCCTGAGGAAAAAAAAAATTCAAGAAAATGATTTTTTTTAATTGAAATTTTAACCATTAAAATTTTTTTTTATTAGAATTTTAAAGGTGGGAACGCAATGGGCCCGGGCCCGGGGATATAGCCCCCTTCCCTCCCCTGTCTGCGGTCCTGATTGTGGAATATATCCGACCTGATATATTGATTGATATTGTAATCTTACTAATTGATTTTAATTTGTATTTTTTTTTTCTTTTTTATTTTTTTTTTTATTTATAATTACTATATTATCTAAAAAAAAAAATTTCTCCGCTTTAAGTTTCTGGAGAAGGGGGGGGGGGGGGTTCATAAAACTTTTGGCCCCCCCCCAAGCAATC
>JAKCPI010004348.1:0-21658 GCA_023213315.1 Euborellia annulipes | reverse complement strand
TTTTGAACATAATATGAATTGATTTATGTACTCTCATCCAATATGGCTGGAGTTTGGCTTGGCCGCTTAAGTGTTATCATCATAGCAAGTCCAATCAATCAAAATTCTATTAAAGAGAGTATACTGAGGCCATCCGGTTACGTATATCCGATAGAATATATGAATGAATAATTTTAAGGAGGTGTGACATATTTATAGATAAATTTTTCCCTTTCATTAAAATATATTAATATTAAAAGAAAAATCCAATTTAACAATTTATACATGCATTTGGAATATTTCTTAAATTTAATATAGGCATCCCAATTAAATTATATGTTTACATTTGGGATCTCAAAATAAGATTGGGATTTCTTCTCACAATGGAAACATTACTTTTCTCAATTTCTTGGGTTTTTATTTATTTAAGACTTTATATATATAGATAGATGACAGTCCTATTTTAACTGCGGCTGAGGAAAAACTGCGGCTGAGGAAAAGAGAAAATGAGAGATGTAATAATACAATTTTTAATTGCTTCGCGTCTTTTCATGTTGGAAATATATATGTTTTGAACTCCCCTGAGTCCAAAGATGTGAGCCCCGCATGTCCTGGTATGTCTGTATATGTGTGTGGGGAGGGGGGGGCTACTGGGTCTACGGAAACTAAATATATGCCAACACAAAAGAATCTGATGTGACAAACACAGAACACAACTTTCAATTACCGAAGGTAAGAAAATTTGTATGCTGTGCGACCAGTCACACGAGATACTCGTATTCTGAAACTTGACTTGAAATTTATTAAATTTACTGTGAAAAATCTTAAATTCCAAGAAGATCAATTCCATTTAAAATATCACAATATTTTTCTCCGAAAGAGATTTGATTGCTTTTTTATTCCTTTTCCTTAAATTGCCATTAAAAGAGAGGATTCCCTTATTAGCTTGAATTTTAGATCTTTTCACAATAAGTAAAAAAAAAAAAAAAATTATAAAACGAATTATTTCTATAAAATATTTTATTATAAAATGAATAAATTTATAAAGATCTTTTCCCTTTAATTTTTCCGCTAGTTTGATTAATTTAATTCCAAATATATCGTATACACATGTATATAGCTTATATAGCAAACAATAATTTAATTAAGGTATCTTCATGAAGGGAAACTTTAATAAATTATTTGTGATAGGCTGATCGAAAATAACAAGCTTTTGTAATAGAGAGATAGAATTTTCCGATAAAATAATAAACAAGGTTGATGGTTGATGGCCCTTTTTTAGGAATTATCCCAAAGGATGTTCGTTGGGCCCCGATCAATTGAACATGTAGTAGATAATGAATCGCTCACCTGCCCAATGGAAAGCCCAATTGCGGTCAATGTTGATGCCCATGCAATGACTGCCATTAATCGGTGCACGATTTTTACTCCATCTATTTGCCTGTCTCGCCTGGAACAATAAGCACTCATCATTCATTCATTCTATTGTTCTAAATTACATTATTGTTGTGTTAATTGGAAATAGTTTTTTTTTTTTTTTACTAATAATAAAATTTATTATTATGTAGCCCAAATGATATTTTTTCAAAATATTTTCTCTCACTTCTTTTTTCTTCTTTTTAGGAATATTCTGCAACTCCAAGTTTCTGACACGACACCCGGCATCTGTAGGCCTACTCTCCTCTAACTAGTGGTGTGTCCTTGCTCTTGTAAGTTAAATTTCCAAAATACATATTTTTATTATATAAGGAGTCCTGCCCCTGGGGTTATATTTTTACTTTCTCTTACTTATATATGTCCACATGAAAAGGTACCATATCTTCACTGGGCTAAATTTTCAGGAGAGCCGATTTACTAAAAAAAAGTTCAAAATATCGATTGTTTTTTTTATTACTGATTCTGATTCTCTAGCTCTTCATCAGAATCGATGTATTTTATATCCAAAAATTGAAAAAACAAACTTTAAACTCATTTTTCTCAAAAGTAGGTTTTTCATAACCAAGATTTTAAAAATTCATATCTTCCAAACAAATTCTAAACAAAAACCTTGTGTTTATTTTTTGTATCAAACAAATTTGAGAGAAAAACAGGCCCCGGGCTTGGCGTAGTTGGTAGCGCGCCTGCCTCGTATACCAAGGGTCGCGGGTTCGGATTCCAGGAAGTTCGATGATTTTATTTAAGCCATTTGGATACCAAATGACTTAAATAAGAATGCCTGGACCCAAATATATATATTATTCAACGGTTATCGTTTAAGTCTTAAATGGCCTAAGTTGCAAAAAAAAAAAAATTCTAAAATAAAAATTTCACCTAGCATATCTTGAAAAAATATATTTTTTAATTGTCCTCCCGGTTTCTTAAAAAATCTACTACCGCCTGTTTATGATTCATATAAACTTAGTAGATATAAAAAAATATAATAAAGTTTCACCTCTAAGTTGGCCACGTAAGAAAATCCATCGGGATTGAGTACCGGCAAAAGGGCCCAATCCAAGTGGGTCAGCAAAGGCATTTTATATTTGCACTCAGTCAGTAAACGTCTCATAAATTCGAAGATAAGATAAGGAGCATGCAATTCGGATCCAGACACCGCTGATGACACAAAAAGAGAATAGAAATTTTTTTAAAGACAAAATTTTGAAATTTACTATAATTCACATATACATTGATGCCCCAAACTTTAAAATTTGAATTTTTAACAAAATATTTTAATTAGAATAGACCCCAAGTTTCAGTACAAGTTATAAAATATAAAAATTTTCTAATTTGTTCGGACTAATGTCTAATTTGTCTTTTATAAATTAATCCAGAATCTTTTAAAGTAATGGAAACTGTTTCAAATTGTTCGCATCAGATTTACTATAAATATTTAAAATACATTCCCATACCATTTTGAAATATTCATGAATAGTTTGAAAGGGCTTAAAATGACATTAGGGACTTTCTCTTATTTCCTCTTGAAACTTTATTGAATTTTTTACAAGTGCCGATGTACGTCTCTAACCGCAACTGCAAAATTAATTTGATTTTTCTTTATAATATTTGTCCTTGAATCCAACTCGCCAACAAGTATTATTTTTGTTGTACCGTGAGAAATAAAGCAGCAAAAATTTTTCAAGAAACCCCTTATACCATATATTTGCAAAAATTTCGGCCGGCCTAACGCCTGGCATTCTCAGTTCAGGATATAATCACTTGACAATATATTTACTTGTGTGGAAAATAAAAAATGTTCTTTTAAAGCAATTTTAAGAACATTGAGCATTTTCGAAAAAACTTCTGAAGTACTTGGCTTCCATTCGTTGATCTCGATTCTTTTATCGACGGAGAAGAAGCTTTTATTAATTACTAGAAGTGCATTATTAAAAAATTTATTGATAGTCAACATCTGTAGATAATTGTTTTATATAAAATCAAATTTTCAAAGCATCTTTCATTTAGATTCCGTAAAATTTCTCTCTTCTATGTTTATGTCAATTCACCAGTAAGTTCACGCTTGGTGAAGCGATTAATCCGATTTCGAGAGTGAATGATTTATCAATTAATCTCATGAAAAGAATCCGAGACGTGAAGCGGATAGATAAATTCTTATGATTGAATTCTTTTATTAAAAATAATTTCTTTCTTTTGTCTTTTTTTTTATATATATATAAAAAGGGCTAGAAACTTTTAATGCCAACCAGACACATCCGAAAAGAAGGAAAAAGGAGATTTAGGGTAGAGATTAAAGGATTATAGAGAAACGGATAGGAGAAAGTAATTCTGTGGTAGAAGAAGGACTTTTGACTGGGGAAAATCCGAGAGATGGCGGCTTATTGAATTTTTTGTGCATCAATTCTTTTAATTCCGTTAATCTATTTGAATTAAGAAAAAAAGGACTTAAAATTTAAAATAGATATCTTTCAAAATTAATTATTAGCTTGTCGAAAAAATAAAAATTTCTATATAAAAGTAGTTCGATCAGTTTGGGGATGAGACAACTAATTAATTTTGCGATCAGTAAATAAACTTTTAAAAAAACCAACGTGCCTTGGTACCAAAATGACGAAAACCATCTTGGCGCTTATTTTATATATAAGAAGGTGTATACGAAAAATATTAGAATACAAGGAAAAAAGTTTTCTTACCCTCCCCTCTCCACCACCACCACCGTAAAAAATTATTTTTTTTTAAGTTTTAAAATGAACAAATGAAGGGTTAAATAATTCTCGTCTTTGTCAATAAGAAACAAATACTAAGAAAAATAATGAGTATGATAATGCAAGCATTATTTTTGCTTTTTGAGGTTGTGGCTGTGATGTTATTATAATGGAGAAATGTAGATATCAGCCAAATTGGAATGATCTAGGTTCAATAAAACTCACAGACTAACAGTAAGACGTTTCGGTCTGAATTTATTTGGCCATCCTCAGTTATTGGCCTACAAAATTGTATAAAGATATTAGGCCCTAACAAAATTTTACATTCTATATAATAAAGCTTATTATAATTTTTTTTTTTTTTTTTTTTTTTTTATTTATTTAGGCTTGGCCTCGTCGCCATAACCTTAAACCATTTTACGATATGTAATACATCAAAAACTAAATTAATATAAATAGCATCATTACAAAATAACTTTGTGTGGTTTTATGAAACCACGATGCAAGTGAAACTTTTTTCGGATCGTAGGCGTTTAACTGAAAATTTTCAGAAAATTATTCAATTAAGGGTATTAAAATTTCAACTTTCCTATTTTTGACGTCACGGCTTGTGATGTCATAACTTGTAGCGTCACGGCCTTTGACGTCACGGCTTGTAACGCGACATGCTGATAGAGAGACGAAAAAATTTGAGACGATCAAATAAAAGTTCCACTTTAAAAACCTGATATCAATAACAATAATATAACAAATATGGTAACAATAGAATAACATTAGTATGAAGTAAATTAATATGAAATATAATATTATAATAATAGAATGTAAAATTTTGTTAATATCTTTATACAATTTTTTAGCCCAATAACTGAAGATGGCCAAATAAATTCAGGCCGAAACGTCTTATTCTGTGAGTTTTTTTGAACCTAGATCATTCCAATTTGGCTGATATCTCCATTTCTTCATTATAATTAATTATTTTGTTAATTCGTAGAAACTCCTCAAAGTTAGGCATCGAGTTGCGCATACGAATGAAAGAATAAAGGAGAAAAACAAACCCCTCCTCTATCCCTCCCACTTGAGCCCACGCAGCGACACTTAATATTTTTCTATTAGGTCAGAAGTAGTAGGCGGAGCGTAAAGCTTCCCTTTCTATATCCTTTTTTCTAGTGTCAAAGGAGGAGCTAAGCTTCTCCATTTTTCTTCTCTTTAATTTCTTATCCCTTACATATCTGGTTGCCTAATTCTTAGGCGTTCTCTTGTTTAAAAAAAAATATGACCCTTTCTAATTGCTCGATCTAATATGTTGGTGAAATAATAATTGGCACTTTTTGTTGATAGCCAAAAGAAACTCTATTAAGTCAAAGAAATGATAGACTCATTAAAATATTTTTCCTTATATAGGCCTTCCTATATAAAAATAATAATTGGAATTTTTAAAATGGAATGAATAGGCCTAATTATAACTTCACTTAATATTGGCACCGTCGATTTTATTGAATATTAATTATTTGTACAACTCCAATTGTTAAAGATTTTATTATTATCTTTTCTTATACGCATTAAACGGGAAATCTATATGTAAGAATACCTTTTCTCGAAAACACCTTTAACTATTTTTTTCAAATTTTAAATATGTACAGTACTATTTCTGTTAGAGTTCTGACAGACAAACATATTATTTTGTGGAAGCTACTTTTTTGGATTTCCATCGAATTTTCGACATGGATCCAATAATTTTTTTCTCTCATTTATATACCTTATATAGGTAGGAGAAAGTAGACGACTGAGCTTCAGCTCGGTTCACCGGGAACTTGCTCTATATATAATACTTTTTTGCTTTTTCATATCAATAACAATTAGGAGGACCGCCGAGAGTCTTGCTTTAAATATACTTCAGAGAGAAAAATTTTTTTTTAAAGACCTAATTAAGAGTTTAAAAGGCCGAAGCTCTCTCATCAAATTTTAATGAAAATATTTTAAATATTATTTTTTGTTGTTTGGCCTCATCAATAAAAACACTCACATGTCTTGTTAAATATATCTATGACTCAGTTAAAGTCCGAATCGAGGTATTTTGAATACTATTATCTTATTCAAATAATAATCTCGAAAAATATTTAGATATTATTTTTTCTCTGAACATTTAGAGGTGAAGATATCTTTTAAAAATAATTTAATTTTTTTTCATTAGAAATTCATAGTTGAAGTTTAAAGGGTCCAGGATTCCCTCAAAAGGTTCGGGGATTCATCCCCCCTGGCCCCTCTCTCTAACAATTAGAGATTTCATTTTCAATTACCAGTAACTTCACTTCACCTATTTATTTTTTGGGGAAAAGATTTTTTTTAAAAAAAAAACTTCACTTCAACTAGCTCTTCCTTTTTATTTTCCCATACATGAATGCATGCCATCGAAAGTTTCATATCGTCTTCCATCATAGGAATCCACTTTTTGAATATTATATGCCACAATTAAGGGGTAGAGCTTTAAAAGGGCATAACCAAAAAAAAGTTTGGTTACCACTAATCTAGAGTATAACAAAATGTACACTTGAATTTTATTTTTTGTTTTCTATTCAATTCATTTATTTATTATTTAAGGAATAAATAAATACCCCAAATCTCTTTAGAGAGTAGACTAATTTCGCGTTTAATATTTAACAGAATTTCGTTGTAATTGATATGATGAGAGAAGAGAATTGAATAGCTGAGCTCACCTCCAACAAGTAAAGCGATCTTCTTGCTGGGTGGCAGGTGTCCTTCCCCAAGTTGCGGTTGTGACACTCTATATAACTGAATAAGACGTCTCTCTTGGCTTAAACCTAGGCTTGAAATGCGTACTTTGGACGAGAACGTGTCGATCAGGTCACCAAATGTATTCGAGATCTAAAAGGGCCGTTTTTTAAACATCACAAACATCTCTGTTGTTTAGGAAAATAACAAACTTACATAAGCCAAATCAGACAACTTTTTTATATCTGATGACATATGATAAGAATATTCTTTTCTCTCATATTGAAGAGCTCTATAAAAAAAAATCATTTATATATGAGAGTTCATATTATAAATATAAATAATTTACTTACGTTTTAAATGAAATAGGCCTAAAAAAACATATAAAAATGGGACCAAATATATGAACACCGATAATTAATATGATTTTTGAAATATTCCATACTAAAGCCATTATTTTATAATAAAAATAAACAAACACTTTAACCTTAAATTCGTCTATTAAAAATGATTACTATGACGCTATCATGCATTATTATCACTTGAGTTTTAATAAATTTTTTTTATCGACTGTATAAAATATTTAATATAGGTGGCAAAAATTGCTGGTGGCCTTATTCAAACAGTTTTTGTTAATTAAAATAAAAACATTTATTTTTTATTTTGATATTTTTACTTCTATCGGTGATAAACATCCCCTAGCAGCCAAGTTTCAATTAATAATTAATTAAGTAAATTTGCCCTAACTTTATTTTCCCTGGTAAATATTTTAAATTACTCACCCTCTTATTTTTCAATAAAATATATACATAGGTATTTTTTTTTTTTTAAAGCATCCGATATTTAGATTTCCTTCTTTTTGGTTGGGTAGTCAATCTGAATTAAATAAAGTTTAACATTCAAAACGGGGAAAAAAAAAACCACTGACCCTTGGAATATGAAGCAAAAATTTCTTCAATTTTTTTCTATCAAAAGCAGATGTAAAAGTGAAGATATTCTTCTTTTTATTCTTTAAGAAATGCCAGAGGTTGAGAGAAACATTCTTTTAACTCAGGGAATACAGTCGACTCTCGATAATTCGAATTTTTCGATAATCCGAACTCTTTAGCTACGGGGCGGGTTTTTTTTTTTTTTAAACTTCGGTAATTCGAAAAAATGATATCTATTTAGATATCATCGATAATTCGAAATATTTTGGAAATAAGAGGGGGAGATGACATCTCGACATCGAATTTTGACGTGACAACGTCTTACAAATCATGTGTCTATAGTGGCATGTTAGAGGGGCATGCACGAAAAAGTTTATTGGCTTGAATAACTCCTTGTCTTAAGAGGTATAATTATGAGAAATATACGGTTAGAAAGAATGAGTTTTCAGCTAAAGATTTCACCATTTATTTTTTCTCTATCATTTTATTTTACCGCGCTGCGGTAAATTCTAATTTGAAAGTTTAAACCCCTGTAGATTCTGAACGGCTAATCAGATCAGACTAAATGGGATGTCATTTGGTGCAGAAAGAAACCCTCTAATAGAATAAATAAAAAAATCCCGAGTAATCAACTCCAAAATTGGTTTTTTTCTCGAAAAACCTCATTTTTTAGGCAAAAAAATATCGAAAAATAGCCCTACTTGTGCAACGCATAGCGACTTGACCATAAAAGCTACATTAAATCTAAATATAGTTTTAGAAAGAGTGGTTCAATACCCCCAGGGCTTTTTTTCTTTTTTTTGATATGAGGTCATTTTACCGCATGAGAGCACTCGGCGGGATTTCGTTTTTCGAAATTTTAAACCCCTGTAGATTCCGAACGGCTAATCAGATCAGACTAAATGAGATGTCACTTAGAAGGGGAGGGCAGTTTCATTTTGGGATGAAACTTGGGTGATGGTAGACGTTAGGGGTTCACCCCTTGAAATAGTAACCCAACGCTCAATAGTTTCGAGAAAATGAGTTTAAAAAATTCAAAATCCGCTTATATACTAGTTAGGCTTTTATATGACAATCGAAATAGTCTAGCAGGTAGGTGTCTACCCACCAAACTCGCTTGGGTTCGAATCTCGCCTCGACTTATTTTTTTTTTTTATTAAATTATTTATTTTATTGTTTTTATAATTAAATAAATTGATTATTTAATATTATAGATTATTTATTAATAGAGAAATTTTTGTGAACGTAAATGATGTTTGTCTGTTTTCCAACTGATCTTTTAAAAAAATAATTCATTGTTCTTGTAAAAATTATTCCGCTTTAATTAATTGTGCTAGATGCCGAAAAAATTTTTGTTTCAAATGTTTTTATGATGATTATCATTCAGTCTCACGTTTGTAATAAAAAAGCATAATGTATAAATGCTTATAATGTAAAATCAAAAAATAAGATTGAAACTTTTTACTTATTAATAGCCTAAATTATAGTATTTTGAATAATAGTTTATTAAATAATAGTGTATTTATTTGGTAGTTATTTAAAATATTGCTATTGAATATAATTATGATTTAAAATTTAGTCTTTTTTTGTTAGCAAAATAACACTATAGTTATTTATTAATAAATAATCTTTAATATTAAATAATAAATTTATTTAATTGTAAAAACAATAAAATAAATATTTTAATTAAAAAAAAACAAGTCGTGCACGGGATCGAACCCCAAGCGCCCATTTGGAAGAGACACGCTACCCGACATTGTCCCATTGCATAAAAACCTAACGGCTTTGTTTTTTAAACGTCATTTTCCCGCATCTAGAGCGCTCGCGGGTTACTATTTCAAGGGGTGAACCCCCTACGGTATAAATCATCACCCGAACGGTTCATCCCAAAATGAAATGCCAAGGTCGTCCCTCCCCTTGTTAGAGCAGAAAGATAACCTCTATTAGAATAAATAAAAAAATCCCGAGTACTTAACTCCAAAATTAATTTTTTTTTCGAAAAACCTCATTTTTTAAGCATATGTCGCCCGAAATGGATAAAAGTTTGGCCACACCTGTCATATATTGTTTCAATGAAAATGTTTGAACATGTTTATTTATGTAAACAAACTACTAGTAAAAAAAAAAAAATAAAAACAATACTTTCTCTCTTTATATTTCAATATAGGTAAGAGAAAAAAAATTTTTTTGAAATCAAGCAAAAGACGTTGTCACGTTAAAAAGCCACCGGCTGTGTAGAAGACACAGCTAACACCTATTTTTGACATGAATCCAATACTTTCTCTCTCTATATATATTAGCATATATAGCGGTAAGAGAAAGTAAAAAACCTTATCCTTTAAAAATTATTTTAATTCAAGTTTATCCCTAATAAATAAATATCCCTAATAAATAAATAAATACAAAAAATATTACTTGGAAGTATTTTATTTATTTGGTGGTGAATTTTATAAGTGGATAAATGAATTGAGTCTTTTAATAGTTATTTCAATTTCGAATTTATTCCCAACGGAATAAAACCCCGTTAGTTTGCAAGTAAATAGATTTTTTTTTTAAATAGAGAACTTATTTGATAATTTTTCGTTCAGAGAGGAATGCTTCTAGAGCTTCTTGTTGCCTGCCTGCCAGGCGGTCTGTCTTTTAGATGTAATTGAGTCGAGCATGAGTCAATCGGTTCAGCTCCACTCTCTCTCTCTCTCTCTGTGTCTCTCTCTCGCGTGTGTTTAGTTTATTTTATATTGTGTTGTGATTTGTGCAAATAAGACGTTCATCCCCCAACCTCATTTCACCACACCCCGTCTGGTCATCTTATTATTAAGGTAATTAATATTTTCATAACGAATTAAATTTTTTTTTTCAATTTTTTTTTCTCTCAACATATATTTATAAAATTATCCAACTTTTAAATATATGATGAAGTCTTGTACCCTAGGGGGGAGGGTGAGAAAGGGTGTAAATCACCTCTTCTAATAAACAAAATAGTATTTTTCTTTAAAAATAAAATTTAATATTTTTTTTTTTTTTTTTTTGTAAAATTTTTACTTTTAAGCAAATGGATTACTTTCTTTCCCTCCTCACCCTCTACCACCCTAACAGAGAATTTAGTTTTCCTATAATATTTAATAAGAAATTTTTATTAAATAATAGAAAATATACTTAAACTTTTATCTCTCATCCGTATTATAGTGATTTTTGGAGGTGGAATTTGTTTTTCTTTTCTTTCTTGTGCACTCGCCTCCCTATATATAATTTGAGAAAAAAGTGTGAATGTTTAAAAAAAAAAACATTCTACAAGCCTGTATCTCCATATTTGGTTTCGTGAATATATTTCACTACAAACAAAGTTTCCTTTGTTTGTAGTTTTATGTAGAATTCAATCCCCCTCGGCTCACACATCCCCTTATAGATATTTATTAATTCAAATTCACCCTACTCTACAAATCTTCTTAATACAGTATATAGGTACTTTTATAATGTTCGATTGAGGAAAAAATAATTCAAATTTTTTTTTTGACTTGAAATTAAAAAAAAAAATATTTTGTTACATGTAGTCCTACTTCATAGGAAGGATATGGGAAATAGTTGCGCATCTCCGAATGGCTTGGGGCTAAAAGGGTGGAATATAAAAAAAAAATTCTATATAATGTAGAGCTTACTGCGGAAAGCTAGACACAAAAAATCTGATTTGGCATGCACACAACACAACTTTCAATTACCGAAAGTAAGAGAGTTTTTTACTTTCTCTTGCCTCTATATATGTTAATATATATAGAGAGAAAGTATTGGATTCATGTCAAAAATTTGATGTCGAGATTTTGATGGATATATACGTTTTGAGGTCCCCTGAGTCCGAAAAAGTGGTATTCGCGACATGGTCTGTCTGTGAACAAAATATCTCAAGAACTGAAAGAGCTAGAAGGTTAAAATTTTATATTTAAGTTAGGCACACCCCTGGGAAGTGACACGAAGCTTTTAATCAAAATCAGCCAAAAAGTACTAGTACTTTACTGATGCATTTTTTCAATTTTCTAAAAATTCGCTCCAACGATTTTGATTAAAATTCATAAATCAATTATTTTTTAGATGCTCTTTGAAATGTATATTCTCATTTTGCCATTGAAATCTTCTGAAGACCACTTTACTCTTGTATTCCATAGGAAAGATAGTAGAAATTGTTGCCATGGTAACAAATATAAATAATTCCCATACTTATAAATTTTACATCTTGAATTCAAATGTATCGTACTGTCGGAGCCTAAATATATGCCGACACAAAAAATCTGGTGTGGCAAGCACAGTACATAACTTTCTCTTACCGAATGGTAAGGGAAAGTTGTGTGCAGTGCGATCAGTCACACCAGATTTTTTTATTTTTCTCTTGATAATTCAAAAACATGATATTTCGAATTTTTCTTGTGGTCCCTTGAATTTCGAATTATCGGAAGCCGACTATATTTTTTACTTTCTCTTACCCTATATGGACCCTGTTATGCATTAGTGTGTCAAGCGCCAAAAAATTAAAAATTAAGTTAAGCGCGGAATATTGTTTCAAATGCTATAATTAATAGTATTTTTTATGAAATATGTCCTAAAAAAATTTATATTTAATGTTACTTGCACAATTGACAAAAAAAATTATATAGTCTATAATCCAATGAAAACAAAAAACTTTAATGTTAATTTTCTTAAAACTCGGTAGCTGGCGCTTGACACACTAATGCGTAACAGGGTGAGAAAGTATTGTTTTTTTTCTTCCAAACCATCTTAGGAACGTAAGGAGGTTTAATTATAATTATTTTTTGCAACTTTTGAAAAATCTCCTGCTTTCACTTTGACTTTTACGTTCAATCCAAGGGCGGATACAAGGGGGGAGGTAAAGGGGGTATTTACCTCCCCGAGATTTGAAAAAAATACTTTTTTTCGAAAAAAAAAAAAAAAACTTATTTTTTAATGTAAAATTTTAAAAATAATACTTAAAAATTTGATTTGTATTTATATTCTGGCAAACAAGTACAGAATGCGCCTTTAAATTACCGCAATTAAGAAAAAATTGTGTGCTGTCCACCAGTTACCCCCCCCCCCCCCCCGAGAAACACCTCTGGATACGCTCTTGGTTCGATCGTATAATATTTTATTAGAACAAAATCTTTTTTATATTTCTTTCTTTCTCTTATAATTGTTAAAAAATTCGAACTCGAGGTTTTTATGATTCTTGATGTTTTAGAACTCCCTGAGTCCAAAAAAATATTTTTGTAATTATGTCTGTTCGTCTGTATAAACACGATATCTAGAAAACGAATTAGGCCTAGTTAATGAGATTTGGTTTGTACTTCTTATCAGGGGCGTATAAAGAAATTTTTTCGGGGGGGGGGGGTCTGAACTCAAAAATGTTTCTGCGGAAAATTTTTTTTTGAACTAAAGTTTTTTTCACACGAAATTTTTTGCGGAACATTTTTTCTTTTGCGGAACCAAAGTTTTCCATCCTGCGGAAAAATTTGTTGCTCTGATGTCTGTATATATATATATGTATATGTGTTTGGGAAATTTCGAGGGCGTATATAAGGGGGGGGGCGAGGGCCCCGGGCTCCCTCGCCCCCCCCCCCTTATATACGCCCCTGCATCTTACACTTATTATCTTCCATAAGGGAAATTAACAATCTAAAAAAAATTCTTTCATATTAAATAAAAATTGACTTTTAATTTTTAATAAGTAAGCCTTATATAAATACATCAATTATTTAAAATTTAAATTTGTTATTACGAAAGGAGAAAATTTTTTTTAGAATTCTTTCTTTCCGTGTTTTTATTCAATATCTCCTTTGAAAATAAAAAAGGAGCATCTAAGGATTTGGATTCTCCGGAGGTATATTGGTCCGTTACTTGAGGCTTATCCGGATTAAGCGTGCCCAAGAAATCATATTGCTTGGTGCTATTGGCTTTTATTGATGGATCGGGGAGAAAGGGCGAATAGCTCGTTCCTACGGGACCAATTCCTACTGGCGAAGTTACAAATTTAGACGTCTCCTCGTCCGTTTCTTCTTCTTGAGTGGTGTATTCAAAGCCGAGAACAATACCAGGCACATCCGAAGCTCGACTAAATACGTATGAAGAACTGAAAGAACGTTTCTCGAACCAAGGGTAAAGCCCTCCCTAAAAGAGAACATCAGAAAAGTTATTTGTTATTGAGAGTATCGGTTGGTTTTGGTTGCTGGAAGGTAGGCAACACAAAGGCAAATTCATATAAATACATATTCATTCAAAGTTCCTGCACATATGTGATCAACTGTGAAAGATTCCTAAGCATTTTTTAATCAAAAATACCATATATTGTTTTAGTGATTTTGGTTGCCTATCTTCAACAAGTAAAAAAAGACCTAATTTATTTAATTCTAAATGGGCTATATGACAAAAAAAGCAAACGTGTGGGGTCGTAGGGCCCCCGGCAGGAACGAAGTTCCTCACGCCTTTTCTTTAACTCAGAATTGAATTTAATATGACGGAAAGGCAGGGAGCTGCTGCGCCCGCTGGAATCTCTTGCTCGCCTTCTGCCTACGGTAGATAGAAGGAAATAAAAGAAGAATGTGGGCGTGGCGGCCTCGTCAAGACTTCGGTTCTGTCGCTCGGGCGCTGGCAACGCATTTTTGTTAGGAACGCGTTTTTGTTACGTTACATTTTCTCCCAATTCACCCTGCGTAAGCTGCGTTAAAGAACTTCGTTCCAAAAAAAAAAAAAACATTTATTAAAAAAACTTAAAGAATTATTTCGTTAGTTAAGAAATTAAATATTTTTTATAATAAAAAATTAAAGCAGTTTCAGTCCAAATAACGAAGCCTAGAGGTTTATAATATATCAGGCTGACAAAATAACTATATGTTATGCTTTTTTTTAAATTTCAAACTCTTGGGTATCAAAGTTAAAGGACACCCTTCCATTGTTTTTTTTTTTTTTTTCAATATAAAAAATTTTTATTGGAAACTATTGTAGTTCAAACAGAATAGATTTCCATTTAAACAATGAATTAATAGCCTGGGAAAACGAATATTTAGTCTAGCTCAGTGTACTTTATTTAAGCTTATCCCTCTCTGTAACTAGAGAGGCTCCTCCACACCCTTTATTTTTGCCTATATAATATAATAATTATAATAAGTGTATGAATTATTCATACACATTAACAATTTAAATTAAATTTTTTGTAATATTTAATAACAATTTTACCAATAGAGGTAATGTAATCAGACCAGCTTTTAACTCTTCAGTATGAACACAGATCAAGTCCAAATCCCAATTAGAATTTTTTAAATAAAAATTTATATTAATTATCCCAATTTCATTACCTTTTAGTACCGTTCTTTTTAAAAGAAATGACAGTTTAATGATGCCTGGTTTTCAGCATTGGTTGCAAAATTCAATTTTTTTTTTTTTTTCAAGTTTACTTTTAAATTTTGCAACGAATAAAAAGAGAGAATAAAATTATCAAGAGTTGATCAAATGAAATCAAGGGCAGATCCAGAGGTGTTTCTCGGGGGGGGGGGTAATCTGGTGTGACTCGTCGCACAGCACACTAGTTTTTCTTAATTTAAAGGCGCATTCTGTACTTGTTTGCCAGAATATAAATACAAATCAAATTTTTAAGTATTAATTTTTAAAATTTTACATTAAAAATAAATTTTTTTTTAAAAAAAAAGTATTTTTTTCAAATCTCAGGGGGGGGGGGGTATCCATCTTTACCCCCTCCCCCCGTATCCCCCTTGAATGAAATCGTATCGATTTCACTATTAGTGAAATGTCTCTTAAGTAAGGGGCCCTTTAGAGATGTTTTGGACAGATTTTGATCAAATTGAAATAATTATACATTAATTTGAATGATACAAAAATAAACAAAAAATAAAAGTTTCACTTAAAAAAAACAAAAAAAAACAAATAAGGAAATATAAATAAACTTTAATTAAATTATTTATCGAAAAAAAATATAGACTGACAATGTGAGATTATTAAATTTACTCCACTCTACGAATTGGTGAATGTCACATGAGACATATGAGATATGTAATTTTTTTCAAATAAAATTTATCGAATATAATATACAAATTTAAATAATGATTAACCTTGGTAAAATGGATGATCATCTGATATGTTCTGCCCATGGCCTGTACTTGAGGTGGCCCTTGACTCAGCCCTTTTAATTCGATGGTTTTGATACTCCCATAGGGAATAGTAGCAGAGAAACGGCCTTGGCCGATGGTCGACATGTTCCTCGGAACGCCATTTAGCTCTACTAAGGTCACTTCAATGTCCTGCAAAAGAAAATTCATTCATTATCATAATATAAATCAATATTTTTGCTTTTCTTCTTCTTTCTCTCACATAAAACACATTATACAGTATATATAATAAGACTAGAGGACAAAAGTTTTACATTTATGTTATTGTCGTAGACACGATCTCAAAAAATAATTTTCGACCCTCACCTTACTAATTTTAAATTCTTAATAGATTCTTTCTTTACACTTTGCTGGAAATCTTCCTTCATATATAAGCCACACACACATACCAAGGGCGGATACAAGGGGGGTAAAGGGGGTAATTACCCCCCTGAGAATTGAAAAAAAAATACTTTTTTTCGAAAAAAATGTATTTTTAATGTAAAATTTTAAAAATTATTACTTAAAAATTTGATTTATATTTATATTCTGGCAAACAAGTACAGAATGCTCCTTTAAATTACCGAAATTAAGAAAAAAATGTGTGCTGTGTGACCAGTCACTCCAGATTACCCCCCCCCCCCTCCCCCGAGAAACACCTCTGAATCCGCCACTGACACATACACGTACACTCATTTATAAAAGTATTTTCTTATACTTTCAATATAATGCTTTTCAAAATAAAATGGACACTATCTTTTATTTTGTGCAAACAGTTTATTATAAAAACGACATAGCGTCTGCTGAGAATGATAGTGGCGAAAGTCCAAAATTCCACAATTCAAGAAAAGGCGTTTGAAAGTTTCATAAACATACATACTTTTATACACAAATTAATAGGCCAGAATCAATAGCAAAGAATGGAAATTTTCGCCACTTTGGCACTCAAAAGAGAAGACGGTTTAACAACATTTGCTAGGCTTAACTCAAAAATTGAGTTTTAGAACTTTCGCCACTATGATTCTTAGCAAGCGACATAATAGGCCTACCCTTAATAATAGACAAAATTTTCGATGATTTTCATTTTTACTTTCTCTTAAAAAAAAAAACACACTTTTTTCTCATTCACACTCTACACTCACACACACATCCACAAAGTCTTTTCGGCAACTCAGGCCATACAAGACTTTATACGATAACCGTTGTTATTTAAAATATCTATTGGGGGTCCAGGCATTTCCATTTAGATACCAAATGGCTTAAATAAAATCATCGGACTGCCTGGGGTCCGAACCCGCGACGTTAGGTATAGTAAGTAGGCACGTTACCAACTAACCAAGCCCGAGCTCTTGTCTTTCTCTTATTTTTATATACTTCTTGTAATTATTAGTTTCGATCTCCTGTCTAAAAATTTATTGATATCAAATTATAAAAATATAGCTGAATAATATATATCTTAAAATATTTAATAACAAGTGGTAAAGCCCGTCGGGTATTATGCACCACCCATTCTAAAAAAAAAAGAAAGTGTTTTGTTTATAATTTCGTTAATTATTAATGGATTTTCACGGATAAACAATTTTTTGAAAGCTAAAGAACTATAGAAATATATCATAAATATATTTTCATTTAGGGATATCTAAAATTGTATTAAGAGTGTCCAAAGCAAAAAAAACGGAAAATATTTTTCTAAACTTCTATTTAAGAGACTTTCTGAATATCCTATTTTATAATTATTCAAATTTTAGAATAAATATTTAAATTTTTAATTTTATCATGCAAAAAAATTTAGCAACTTTGATTAATTTCACTTTTAGAGTGTAATCTAATGAACAAGCAAGCATTTTAAAAGCTTTTTCCAAAACATTTAATGTATTTATTGCTTAAGATGAAAAGCCGAGTGGGGGGGGAGGGGGAATCCTTTTTTTTTATATAATTTGTTCTTTTTTTTTTGAACCAATTAAAATTTAACCGGAAGTTATTGATTTTTAAGAGGTTTAATAAAAAAGTTAACTGGCCCTTAATAATTGAATCAACCCACACCCTCTTCATTCCTCTTTTTGGATTGAAGTGACCTTCTATCTATCGAAAAAGGAATGATAAAATGAACGTAAAAAAAAAAAATATGTTACGGAAATTAAATTATCACACCCTTTATGAAATTATCTTTATACAAAGTTAAAAAAAAAATTGAAACTTTTTTTGTGATCAGCAAAAAGAACAAAATTGATTGGCAGGCCTATATCGCTATCACGTGTTTACTTTTATTTTATTTTTTACGAATACTGAAATTAGACAAGTAAATTAATATAATCCCAGTTTGATTATTTTTTCCAAATGAATTACAAATTTCATAATTCTACCAGTTAAGAGTAATGAAATTATATTCTTTGAGAAATTTTGTTTTATTAACATGAAACTTACGGTGACTACACTAGTAGTCCCAGGGTGGAGAATGATGGAAAGGGGCCCGGGCTTCTCCTTTGGACAGAAAAAAAATTGTATAGTTATAACAATATATTAATTAACACTAATTTGAACCCGGAGCTAAAATATTATAAATCATTATTATAACCATTACCCTTCCCTTCCTTGGATGTGCCACTGTCTCTCTGCAACTTCATTGGATGATTATTGCTCATTTCATATATGAATTAAAATAAAAAAAATCTGGTGTGACTATCGCACAGCACATAACTTTCTATTACCTTTGGAAATCGAAAGTTGTGTTCTGTGCTTGTCACACCAGATTTTTCGTGTCGACATATATTTAGTTTCCGCCGATACATTAGAATTCAAGATGTAAAATTTATAAACATGGTAAAATATTTATATTTTGTTACCATGGCAACCATTTCTCCTATCTTTTCTACTGTATGAAATACAAGAGTAAAGTGGTCTTAAGAAGATTTCAATAGCAAAAAGAGAATATACATTTTAAAGAGCATCTAATAAATAATTGATTTTTGAATTTTAATCAAAATCGTTGGAGCGAATTTTGATAAAATCGAAAAAAACTGAAAAAGTGCATTAGTAAAGTACTAGTACTTTTTGGCCAATTTTGTTTAAAAGCTTATTTTCACGCCCTAGGTGGGTGTCTAACTTAAATATAAAATTTCAACCTCCTAGTTCAATTCCTTCATGCTTTAAATTTAACCCAGACAGACAGACCGTCACACAGACAGACACACACACGACAACTTCCAAAACCACTTTTTGATTCAGGGGAAAACGTATATATTCATCAAAATCTAATTTAAATTTTTGACATGAATCCAATACTTTCTCTCTCTATATATTAACATACCTGGTATATAGAGTTAAGAGAACACATGCAAAAATGCTCACAGAAAAGTGCAAACAGCCTCTGGATGTCAGCATGTGAATCACTACTCCCACGGGAATGGGGGATTGTGGTCTCTCACGCTCTCGTTAGTGTCAGACAATCATCAATTTTGGAACCAACAAAAAACTTGAATCAAATCTAATCTTTCTAAACCCGACATACTTCTCGAGGCAGGCATCCCACCAAAGGTTAAAAATTTAATTTTAAGTTGTTTGAAGTATCATTTGCTCTCCCTTAACTCTGATGGACAATGGTTAGAATACCTCATCGTAGGTGAGCTTTTCCCCACAAACGGCCACTTGGGTGGGTAGCAGGACGGAGAGTAATCTTGTCGGCCTCCGGAAAGAAAAAGTCTCGTTGAAAGTAACTAGAGGAGATGCACGGTGCAATAATGGATACGAATGCTGGTCATGCACAAGGTGCCTGGTCTGTGGATACCAACCTGAGAACAATTAAAAAAAGATAAATAAATATAACTCTACTGGTTACCCTTGACCTATGGCTCTGAGGTAGAGCATTAGCTTCTGATGCTTCGCATCCCGTCTCAGGCGACAAAATTTATTTCAATTGAATTGGATACCAATCAATTGAAATAAATAGGGACCTGGACTAAATGGCCTCCGATGCCGAAAAAGACCTTAAATTAAAAAAAAAAAAAAAAAAACTATGGCTATGGCTCCAATATATAAATAAAAATAAATTTATTAACGATCCGCTTAGAGGCAGTTCTCGGTGGCTAGGTCCAAACAAACACATTACAAATTTAAATCCAATAACAAAATAAAATAATAAAATAGAAATGTATGCCCATTAACAATCAACAGCATGTTCATACATTTCCATTGAAAGATATAAAAAAAAAAAACTATGAAAAATTCGGCCCTATAATGCAGTGGTTTCCAAACTTTATGTTATCGCGCCTCCCTAAAAAATATTTAATCGTATAACACCTCACCTCCCCCCCCCACCCCATTTTATAAAATAATACAAATTTATTTAAGGTTCAGAAAATCTCCAATGAGCAACGCGTTTTTTAAATTTTTATTTAAATGTAAAGTGCCAGGGCCAACGTTTCGGCGCATATAGGACCAAGAGGAATAATAAACTGACAATGGCTTGGCCCTGATGATGGTCCTATATGCGACCGAAACGTTGGCCCTGGCACTTTTAAATAAAAATTGAAAAAAACAACTAGCTGCGTTGCTCATTGGAGATTTCCTGAACCTTAAATAAATCGTATTATCAGCTATACACCTCAATTAAATAATACAAATACAAAAATTTTTATTGCAAAAACAAAATTAATACAAACTATTATATTATTTATTTTTTTATCTAAAAGATTTTAGCAATACTTTAGAAAATTGCTCGCTGTGGCTAATATTCGCGCCTCCCTTAAGACTAGTCCGCGCCTCCCTAGGGAGACGCGCCCTCACAGTTTGGAAAACGCTGATATAATGTATTACTTATTTATATATTTATGGTGTGGAGACAGAATTTTACTTAATTTTAAAATCTGAATTAGTTCGAAACTAATTCAACCTGCAAAGGGATTTAGGCTTCAAAACTTTTTTTTAATTTTTTTTTCTGTTTCAAAAAAAAAAAAAAAAAAAAATTTTATGAAATGTATTCATTAATATGATAAAAGCAATACATTTTTCATGTTGATCTACCTAGAGCAGCGTTTTCCAAACTGTGAAGCGCACCTCCCTAGGGAGGCACGGACTAGTCTAAGGGGAGGCGCGAATATTGGCCACCAAGATCAATTTTCCAAATGATTGCTAGTTTTATAAATAAAATAATAAAATTTATAAGATTCTGGGACGGACGTTTTCCTTAATTAATATGAATAAATAAAAAAAAATATTTTTATAGAAATTTATGTTTTTTATTGAAATAGTATTAAAAAAAATTTTTGATTTTATATTATTTTATTAAATGTGTGTGGGGGGGGGGGTGGAGCGTCATACGATTAAATATTTTTAAGTAAGACTCATTCTAGAAAATTATACTATGTGTAAAACCCAAAGACGGATCCAGGGAAGTTTTTCAGGGTTTTAAATTCGCAAAGCTCGCCGAAGGCGATAGCATTGTTAATTATTAACTTTGCCCATCAACCGTAGGTTGGCAGGGAAAGTTAATGTAATCGTAAAAAAATCGAAATTTTTCTGAAGCTGCCAAAATGCGTTTTGAGGTCCCCTGAATCCATTTAAGTAGTTTTTGGAATGATGTCTGTGTGTGTGTCTGTGTGTGTGTGTGTGTCTGTGGTAATTTTTTTCGTCAACGAAATCTCAAAAACTATTCATTCAATTGTTTTGAAATTTTGCACCCATAAACTAGGGGTAGAGGCCAAGAACTGAAAAGCTTTTGGTAAACATCGGACCATCAGGGGGG
>JAKCPI010004346.1:0-28958 GCA_023213315.1 Euborellia annulipes | reverse complement strand
TTGGTCGATTTTGATCAAAAGCTTCGTGGCATGTCCCAGGAGAGAGTCTAACTTAAATATAAAATTTCAACCTCCTAGCTCAATTCATTCATGTTTAAAATTGAACACATAAACACAGACAGACAGACACAGACAGACCATGACGCGAAAATCACTTTTTTTTGATTCAGGAACCTCAAAACGTGTATATCCTTCGAAATTTCGACATCGAATTTTTGACATGAATTCAATACTTTCTCTCTCTATATATTAACATATATATAGAGAGAAAAGTAAAATTTACTTTTAATATTTGTATCGAATCAAAAGCAGCAAAGTATCGATTCTTATAGATTTCATAAAATCGAAACAACAAAAAATTTTTTAATCGAAACGGAAATAAAAGCAGTATCATTTATTTTCCCTTAAATTGAATTTCTAGTAAACTAATAAAATATAATTAAAATACAATCATTTGAATATCCTTTTTTTCCTTACTTAAAAGAAGATATATTATTTCTAAAAAATAAAGGGACTTTTTAAGATTTATCTTGCAAGGGGCCGTATAATTTAATTTACAAGTTTTTAAATTAAGAGCAAATTTAGTTGTTTCGGTATTTGCGTAATGTTTTTCCTTAGCAGTTAAAATAAAAGTTAATTTATTTATAAATTCCTTATTTTATTTTATATAAAAAAAAGAAAGAAGAGCACATTAAGAAGAGCTGAGAGAGAAAAGCATATTTAAAAAAAATTTCTTCTAAAATAAATATTGTAATAAAAAAAATGTAAGTTTATTTTGCTCTCCATAATTCTTTTTGGGAAATTATAACTAAATTAAAATTTGAAATATTTATTTTGTAAAAATAATTTAACTGAGTTCCACTTCAAAGAGATTAAAAAAAAAAAAAAAAAAAATGAGGAAAAATAATTAATATGCAGTTTATTTTTACTAGAAAAGTTTATTTTTTTTATCAAGAAGAGTTGCAGTCATTTTTTTTTTCATGACTTAATGACACATAAACACATGTCTTATAATAGAGTTTAATAAGGATCTTTTTCTACTTGATATGTGTGATTAAGAAGTTTGCATCAAATCATCAAATTTCTTTTTTGTTTTAATGAAAAAATAAATATATAGCGGAGTCAAAATAAAATCCTGACGAAGGGATGTGCCATCAATTTTTCAGAATATTTTTTTAATAAATTCAGATTTTTGTGAAAAATATTTTTATTGAAAAATAGCGTAGTCCTGATTATTATAATTTGATTGTTTTTAAGGAGGTATTTTTAAAACAATCGAAAAATATTTTTAACAGAGTTTTGATTTTGTAGAAATAGTCAGAGAATATTAATTAAAAATTTGGTGTGACTGGCGCACAGCACACAACTTTCTCCTACCCTTCGGCGAGAAAGTTGAGTACTGTGCTTGTCACACCAGATTTTGTTATTGAGATTATATTTAGTTTCTGACAGTAGGGTACATTTGAATTCAAGATGTAAACAGAAAAATATTTATATTTTGTTACCATGGCAACCATTTCTGCTATCTTTCCTATGTAGTACAAGGGGTAAAGTAGTCTTCAAAAGATTTCAATGGCAAAATGAGAATATGTTTTAAAGACCATCTAAAAAATAGTTAATTTATGAAGTTTAAAATCGTTACAACAAATTTTGAGAAAATCGCAAAAAAACTGAGAAAAAAGTATATCAATAAAGTGTACTTAAAACGATTTCAACGAAAAATTTCACTGATATATTTTTAAAGAGCATCTAAAAAATAGTTGATTTATGAATTAAAAAAAAAATCCTTGGATCGAATTTTGAGAAAATCGAAAAAAACTAAAAAAGTACATCAGTAAAGTACTACTACTTCTTTTTACCGATTTTTGATCAAAAAAGCTTATTTCCACGCCTCCAAAATGGGTGTCTGACTTAAATATAAAATTTCAACCTCCTAGCTCCAATTCCTTCAGCCTTTTAAATTGATCCCAGACCGACCATGTTGCGAAAAACCATTTTTTTTGGAATAAGGTGACCTCAAAACGTGCATATCCATCAAAATCTCGACATATAATTTTTGACATGAATCCAATACTTTCTCTATATATATATATATATATATATATATATATATATATATATATATATATATGTAAACTTATATTAACATATACATAGTAGGTAAGAGAAAGTAATATCTGTATTACGATAACGGAAACTGGAAATCTGGTGTGACTGTCAGCACAACACAACTTTCTCTTACCTTCGGTAATCGAAAGTTGTGTTCTGTGCTTGTCACACCAGATTTTTTTGTGTCGACATGTATTTAGTTTCCGACCATAGGGTACGATTGAATTCAAGATGTAAAATTTATAAGTATGGGAAAATATTTATATTTTGTTACCATGGCAACCATTTCTCCTATCTTTCCTATGAAGCACAAGAGTAAAGTGGTGCTTCAAACAATTTTGAGAGCAAAATCAGAATATACATTTGAAAGAGCATCTAAAAAATAATTGATTTTTGAATTTTATTCAAAATGTTTAGAGCGAATTTTGAGAAAATCGAAAAAAACTGAAAAAGTACATCAGTAAAGTACTAGTACTCTTTGGTCGATTTTGATTAAAAGCTTATTTTCACGCCCTAGGAGGGTGCCTAACTTAAATATAAAATTTCAAACTCCTAGCTCAATTCCTTCATGCTTAAAATTGAACACACACAGACAGACACACAGACAGACAGACAGACCATGTCGCGAAAACCACTTTTTTGGATTCAGGGGACCTCAAAACGTGAAGATCCATCAAAATCTCGACATCGAATTTTTGACATGAATCCAATACTTTCTCTCTATATATATATTACATATATACATAGGTAAGAGAAAGTAAAAATTGCTAAACAATGATTTCCCTTTCCCCCCTAGAAATTTCCAATATTATTTATTCTCAAGTTGTTCAGCCACCGCCAATAGATTTTGTATAAAGTTAAGTGAATTTAATGTTCTGAATTTAATTTATTAGAATGAAACTAGAAAAGCAGATTAATAATAATAAGAGGAAGAGGGTAAGTATTCGTTCGAAGGAAGAGGGAGAACAAACTAAAGTTTGATATATACCACAAAGTCTCAAATTAAACTTTCATACTTTATATATATTATTATTATATTAGAATAACATTCTTTAACATGTATCATACATATCCCTATTATGCAAGAGTTTAAGCGGAAAATGATCGAGAGAAGAAGAAAAAGACTGCCACATGATGGGTATTGATTTTGCCTGTCATTCAAGTGGAGGAGTGCCTGCCTGTTCAATTATTTTTGGAAAGGTGCATAAGTAGGGATACGCTCCTTGTTATATTAATTCATATTTGAATCTCTCTCTCCTATATAGATATATTCAGTCAATTGAGTCAGAACTGACACGATTTGGTTATTTCAGGAAGTCTTAAAGCCAAGGGGTGCGGGTTCGGATCCCAGGCAGTCAAAATGAAAATGTATTAAACCATTTGTATAAATAAATATGCCTGGTCCCACACATATATCAAATTTAAAAAAATTGAGTATCGTTAAAGTCTATATGGACGCTGTTACGCAATTGTGTGTCAAGCGCCAGGTACCGAGTTTTGAGAAAAATTAACATTAAAGTTTTTTGTTTTGATTAGATTATATATATTTTTTTTTTTTGTCAATTGTGCAAGTAACATTAAATATAAATTTCCTTTAGGACATATTTAATAAAAAATACTATAATGTGTTTAATAGATAGATACAGAGGCGTACCGAGGCAGTTGGGGGCCTGGGGCGGAACTAGAGAAGAGGGGGCCTTATATTGAATTTTTTTTTTTAGGGGGAGTGGTCATCTTTAAATATCCCTCTCCTCCATACACAAAAATATTTGTAAAATACCGTATATCCCTGAACCCCATGGGTCCCGGGGCCTCTCAAAGAGAAATTTTCATTAAATTTTGTTTTTACTTGAGCCCTGAGTGCCCCGGGGCCTCTCAAAAGGAAATTTTCATTAAATTTTGTTTTTACTTGAGCCCTGAGGGCCCCGGGGCCTCTCAAAGAGAAATTTTCATTAAATTTTGTTTTACTTGAGACCTAAGGGCCCCGGGGCCTCTCAAAGAGAAATTTTCATTAAATTTTGTTTTTTTATCTAAATTTTTCCATTTTTACTTGAGCCCCAAAGGGCCTCGGGGCCTTTCAAAGAAAATTTTCATTAAATTTTCTTTTTTTTATCTTAAATTTTTCCCATTTTTACTTGAGCCCCAAGGGCCCCAAGGCCTCTCAAAGGGGAAATTTTCATTAAATTTTCTTTTTTTTATAAATATATGGGGGCCTATGCCGGCTCGGGGCCTGGGGGCGGACCGCCCCCTCGCCCCCCCTCGGTACGCCTTTCGGGTAGATAGTAGCTAGTGGTGTAGCGAGAAGGAGGGATTATGAAATTGAAACTACATAAATACAACCTTTGTTCAAAATGTTTCCGCCCCAGAGCCCAAAAATTTTATTATTACCCAGACAGCCTGGAATCTTGCATTAATATTGCAGGAATCTTACATTGCAATATTTAACCTTGCAGGGAATATTGCATGAACAATGCAGCAACATTGTTGCAATATTCCTATGTCCGCCTCTTTGTAACTTGCAGGAATATTGTGGCAATACTGAATGGAATATTGTGGCAATATTACAAAAATATTCAAATGCAAGTATTGCAGCAATATTACGCGGATATTGTGAGTATTGCAGCAATATTACGGGAATATTCCGGCAATATTGCATGGAATATTGTGGCAATATTGCAGGGTAAAAAAAAAAACTTGTTCATAGAGGGATTTGAACACGAGTTTTTTGCATTTCCAATATTTCCAATGTCTTGATTCCAATATTCGACTCCTTTACTGCCTCGGACGTTTTGCTATATGAAATTTCAACACTTTTTAAGCTACTTAATTCGTATGTAGTACTATTAAATTTTTTTTTAAACAAAAAGTCACTTATAAATTGTAAAAAAATAATAATTTATAATATTTAAAATTAATTTTTTTTTTTTTTTTTAATTTTTAATTTTTTTTTTTTTCGGCATCTAAGGTGATTTAGACCCCATCCCTATTTATTTCAAATTATTTGCAGTCAATTCAAATGAAATAAATTTTTCTCGCTGGGGACGGAAAGCGAATCCTGGACCCCAGGCCACTAGCGTAACGTTTTTTAGCTGGGCCTCCCCTCAAACCTTTATTTCGGGCCCCATTATTAGACCTTACAAAAAATATTTTTAAAATACAGTATATCTCTGATCCCTGAGGACCCGGGCCCTTTCAAAGACAAATTTTCATTAATTTTTTTTTTTTTAATCTAAATTTTTCCTTTTTTACCGGAGCCCTGAGGAGATACAGTTTTTTAGCCCGGCCCGGCCCGTGGGCCCCCCAAGGTCCGGGGCCCCCCGCATTGCGGGGTCTGCGGGGGCGTACGTTACGCCACTGCCCCAGGCTCAAGAAGCTGTCTTCTCTCTGAGCCACGGGTCATCACGGGCATTAATTAATTTAATTAATATGAATATTATAAAGTTGATATGATAATTTTAACCCGATATTCACTATTCAATGTTGCCACTTCAATATTGCTGCAATATTCACACTTCAATATTGACCCTGCAATATTGCTGCAATATTCATACTTCAATGTTGCCATTGCAACATTGTGCTGCAATATTGCTTCAATATTCACTCTTCAATGTTGCCACTGTAATATTTCAGGAATATTGCTGCAATATTTACACTTCAATATTGCCACTGCAATATTGCTGAAATATTCAGTATTCAATATTGCAACAGCAATATTGATGCAATATTGCAACAATATTCACACTTCAATATTGCAACGGCAATATTGATGCAATATTGCTGCAATATTCACTATTCAATGTTGCCACTGCAATATTGTCGCAATATTCACACTTCAATGTTGCCACAGCAATATTGCTGCAATATTTCTGCAATGTCCTCACTTCAATATTGCGCAGCGAAATTACAGCAATGTTGCTCCAATATTGTCAATATTGTGCAAGGTTGGCAAAATTGCTGCAATATTACTGCAATATTCCAGGCTGTCTGGGTATATATAATAGTAAAATCTGTGGAATAATAACTTTGAAATCTTGTATTTAATTTAGAAAACAAATGTTTTTGACGATAATAAATGTATTTATTAATATAATCAATCAATGGAATGTAATTATTAATATATTTTTTATTCTTCATAAAGTTTTAATTTTATTTTTAATTTTATAAATTTATTTGTATAAAAAATATGTCTTTGTAACAGGAGTGAACAGGAGAATAGAATAGTAGAGGGTGTGTTGGCGCCAAAAAAAAAATAACCTCCTCTCTGTTTTTGATCTCCGGGTATTAATCATTGGATTTATCATATAAATTATAATATATTGTGTATAGAAAAGAAAATCTTATAATTCAATAAAATATCTGATTTGTGCTGCACTCTTGTGGAAACTTTAAAAATTATACTTATAGTTCTAAAAGTCTCCACGGGATCGCAGCACTAATCAGACTGAGATTGAAATATTCTTAATTTTTTATATGATACCAAAGAATACCCGGAGATCAAAAACAGAGAGGAGGTTATTTTTTTGTTGGCGCCAACACCTCCACTACTATTCTATTCTCCTGATCACTCCTATTACAAAGGCCATATTTTTTAATACAAGTTTATTAAAAAATAAAATTAATGAAGAATAAATTAATAATAATCATTAAATAAATATTAACAATTAATTAATTAAATTTGTTATATATAGTCTTATAGTCAAAATACATTAAAAAATATTATATTTTCTAAATTAAGTACAAATTTCAAGATCAAATACTCCACAGATTAATTACTACTATTATAATACTGAAAACGTAGCTCCATCATCTCAAAAATTTTATATTTTCTAAAGTAAACTTAAGTTTCAAGGAATTGAAAATCTGAAACTAAATAGGTCTATATCAAGGGCAGATAGAAGGGAGGGGAGTAAAGGAGATAATTACCTCCCCTGAGATTTGAGAAAAATATTTTTTTGGGAATTAAATTTTATTTTGAATATAAAATTTTAAAAATTGGCCATTTCCCCTCTCCCCCGTAGCGCTACGCCTCACTGATTAATAAATATGCTGGTAAATAAAAACCACAACTAGGTCGGTCAAGCGCCCCAGCCCAGTTGCGCCCGTGGCGGGAGCCTGTTTTGCCACGCCCTCGTTTCGGCCCTGGCAAAAGTTACCTTTTTGTTCTAAGCAGTTTTGACCTAGATAGCGTGCCCTGACAGCTTTGTACTTTTTACCATGGCAGTGGTACCGTTAAAATTACTCGGTTGGATTATTACTGAGGATGGCCTAACCCGAGACTGTAACGTCAACCGTGAGAGCGTTAATTTAAATATACCGTAATTGGCTGCACAAGTCATGTTATTTCTTCAGACTCCATCACGAATATCAATTAAAAGGGGGAACAAATTCAAACAATATTAAATTATTAATTAGAAGAGATTATTATTATTTTAGAGCGCTTCAACTGCGAGGTTATTCGCGGAAGAGATTATTAATATTCATTATCTATATTAAAATTGTCTTCTATATTTCATGTTAATGGACCAGTCACACCAAATTTTTCAATTTTTAGTTTCTCTTAGCCTATATATGAAATATATAGAGAGAGAAAGTATTGCGATCATGTCAAAAATTCGATGTCGAGATTTTGATGGATATACATGTTTTGAGGTCCCCTGAGTCCAAAAAAGTGGGTCCCGCAAATTGGTCTGTGTGTGTGTGTGTGTGTGTCTGTGTGTCTGTGTGTGTGGACCCATTTTTTTTAGCATGAAGGAATTGAGCTACCGGATTGAAATTTTATATTTAACTTAGGTACCTTTGAAGAATCTCAAAATAATCTTTTGAACAAAATCGGCCAAAAAGTACTAGTACTTTACTGATGTACTTTTCAGTTTTTTTCGATTTTCTCAAAATTCCCTCCAAGGATTTTTTTTTTTAAATTCATAAATCAATTATTTTTTAGATGCTCTTTAAAATGTATATTCTCATTTTGCCGTTGAAATCTTCTGAAGACCACTTTACTCTTGTTCTTCATAGGAAAGATAGAACTGCTTGCCATGGTAACGGAATTTAAATCTTTTTTCTTTTTATTAGATTAAAAATCAATTATTATTTAAATTCCCATTTTTTTTAAATTTATTTGTGTCTTTAATTGTTTCAAAGAAAACATATATGTCTCTCTCTCACTTGCAAACATTATCGTCTCTCTCTACTCTTTTTAAATTCCCTTTCCACCTTATCTTCGCATAGGAACAATGTTAATTTCCTATAGGGATTTGTATGTTAATTTCGATTCAAAAGGGGGTCCCCTTTAGAACTTTTTAGGCATTTAAAATTTTTTTTCCAATTCTTATGAAATTTTGTATTTATTTACGATTCTATATTGTGTATAAAATGTCCAAATATGAGATTAAAATTTTGAAAAATAACCATAGTTTATTTGAAGCAGTCAACATTTAAAATGCAAGTTTGAAACTAAGGTGCTATCGGAAACTAAATATATCTCGACACAAAAAATCTGGTGTGACCAGCACAGTGCCCAACTTTCTCTTACCGAAGGGTAAGAGAAAGTTGTGTGCTGTGCGCCAGTCACACCAGATTTTTCTACTATTGAATTTCTTTGAACTCTTTCTATTATAAATCACTTGATTAAACAATAAATAATATAGAACTGGCAACATTGCATTCATCAGCTATCTATTTTAAATCTTAAAAGCCTTCAATTTTATTTTATTTAATATATTACAATGATTAATGCAAATCAGTTTAAACACAATGGACCAAGGGCGGATCCAGAGGTGTTTCTCGGGGGGGGGGTAATCTGGTGTGACTCGTCGCACAGCACACTATGTTTTTTTAATTTCGGTAATTTAAAAGCGCATTCTGTGCTTGTTTGCCAGAATATAAATACACATCAAATTTTTAAGTATTAATTTTAAAAATTTTACATTAAAAATAAATTTTTTTGCGAAAAAAAGGTATTTTTTCGAATCTGGGGGGGGGCTAATTACCCTCTTTACCCCCCCCCTCTTGTATCCGCCCTTGCAATGGACGATTTGCTATAAAAAAATATCGTAAAATTGAAAAAAAAAAAATGTAACTGACAGCGAGAAATGAATATTATGTTATGCGACGTTGCCGGACTGGTCTCACTCTCGAGTCTTCCTTATTTTTAAATATTGGCGACTGTCATTTTGAAAAATTTTTTGACTTTCTTGTTAATATATCTTTAAAAGCCCACGTCAGAAACTTTTGATTTTATGTTTAACGTAATCCTCGGAAGTGAATTGATAAAAATGTAAGTTTTTAGTTTTTTTACCTATTGCAGAGGTGGCTATATAATTCGATATGTGTGCGTTTCGTCGATATCCCCCATAGAGTACATGTTAAATTTCAATTTTTTTAAAAATTAATTACACGATAACCCTGGGTCAGATCTGCTTCAAAATTTTATTTTAAACGTATGTGATAGTGATTAATAACATATTAAAAAAATTAGCTTTTAATCTTACAAAGTGCTTTAATGTCCGAACAACCTTAATATTAATTTAATTTTAAAATTAATAAATAATAAATTTTATTTTTTGATTTACTAAAGTTCGAAAATTGTTATCAGCTTAAAGAACGTTATCAGGCCGACAAGGACCCTGCCTGGCCTGGCCTTGTCTTTGTTTTATCGACTCTCAGATATCATGACAGCTTTGTTTAATTTTCTTTGTAGGAAAGAAGAAGGCACAGCCTAAAGATTTATGAATGGGAGGAGCTCGAACTTATGACCGGAAAAGGTCCACTTGAGCTCTTACTCAACCGGCCTAGTCCATAATTACACCAACTCATGCTAAAATATCATAACATTCCACAATTTAATATGGCCTTTTTTTCACTTTTACTAAAATAATTATATTCACTTGCATTTTTTATTATTTCATTAAGATTTGTTTATAAGGGGAGCGATGAAGATAAAAAAAAAAAAAAATATCAAAACACTTAAATATAAAATTATTAATGACATTGTCATTATGCTGCTCTAAGCCTATTAAAAAGTATAATCCAGTTTTAAAAATTTAAAATTTTAATTAAAACATAAATATCATTACAATTATATTTTCATAAACATGCAAAGCACGATATTTTTACATTGGTTACTGTCTGAGTCTTGCTTGCTTTTATTATTCACTTCGTGATCGTCAAACATTTCTCAAATGTTTTTTTTTTTTTTTTATTAATTAATATTCATTTTGACTACAAAAAAATTCTGTTCTGGTTCAAAGGACTTGGAAAATAGTTTATTTCCTATGAAGAGAGAGAAGCAGCAACGGACGAGCGCGAATTCGCCTCTCGCTCGAACTCGGCGGCCCCATACGAAGCCGTCTTCAGGGAACATGCAAGATTTCTTTCTCGAAACATGGCTAAGACAAACGAAGAAGAATTCTTTTTAATTGTTCATACTAGAGCCTTTAAAAGGCATTGAGAAGAGGTTGTCACTCAGATTTGTTATTATATTCGAATTTAATTATAATGGCTGAGTGGCGTAACCAAGCCTCTAGGAGAGGAAAGGGGGACGGGTACTGTTTGGTATTATTTTTAAATATTTAATGTCTTTTTCGGCATTCGAGGTCATTTAGATTCCGTCTTCAGTTATCTAAATTAATTATATAATAGGTTTCCGCCCCCTTAAAGGTACACTCAATGAAGTACGTGACTGATGTTTTATAAATAAGAGAAAATAAAAAATAAAATCATTGTGTGGTTTTATGAAACCACGATGCACGTGAAACTTTTTTTTCGGATCGTAGGCGTTTAACTGAAAATTTTCAGAAAATTATTCAATTAAGTGTATTAAAATCGCGTTTTTAATCTTAACTTAATAATTGGAAAATGGGAAATCAATAGACGCATGTTAAAAACTGAGAACAATATTTATTTAGCAATTGAATCATTTTAAATTATTTAAAAAATTATATTTTATCAATTTAAAAATTGAATTATTAAATCTCACAATTATTTTTTATAATTAGTCATATATATTAAATTTCAACTTTCGTATTTTTGTCGTCACAGCTTGTGACGTCATGACTTGTAGCGTCACGGCCTTTGACGTCACGGCTTGTAAAGCGACATGCCTCTGGTCGTAAAATGATTGGGTTGAAGGGAAAGGATGAGGTCCGCCGACCCCGCATCCCGGAACAAGGCGAGGAGAGAAGAAGAGTCCGGTTTTGGAACACGTGTCTGGTTTGGCATCCGGATCTGAGAAATATCCCGATTTTACTAATATGAACTGAAAACGTAGCCAAATTGGGGAATTTTACCCAGCGCCGCATTAAAAAGGCTTAATTATAATAAATTTGTAATTTATTAACCCCATAATACTTATTATTTAATTTAAAAAGCTTATAAATCAAGCTGTTTGATATTATTTTTCATGTCTCAGGATAGCTAAAAACGCAGATTTCAGTGCCTAATTTTCAAAAGATTTTCCATACTCCCCCCCCCCCTGGATCATAAATGAAGGTAACCCTATTCATAATGAATGTATTGTGCCCATATGACAACTCTGGGACATACACAATGATGGGAGAATTAAGTTTTCCTGAAACGTCTCGGTAATTGTTTTAATTTTTCTCATGCAACTGTCAACTATTCCCCCCTTCTCATCTCATTATTTTTTTTTTATTGACATTTCAATGTATAAAATAATTTTCTCCCTTTTAAAAATATCTTTTCCCTTTTCTTGAATAAAGTCCTTAACAAGTGATAAATAGTCTTTATATAATAAAGTTAAAGTTTAAATACTTGACGATTTTACCTATTATCTAAATAATTTATTTTCTTCTATTCAAATAGGGAATGGCACTAAATGGACTGCGTCGCTTATTTGTTAACAAACTCCTAATCTGGTGAGCCCCGGGACGGCGACGACGAACGTATCGACTAAAACTCCAAGCGAGTAAGTTAACCCGTTTGTGGCCGCAATGATAAATGAATTTCCACCATCTCTAAAGAGACCCTCGGTGGGGGAAACTTTTGTTTTTTAATCTTTAAGTGAAAAGATCTCCCCCGACTTTTGAAAAGTTGTTTTCCAAGAAAGGCTAGCCAAAACAGGTGAAGGGCCCCCCAACATCTCTTGAGGCTGATTGGTGGGTTAGAACAAAAGCCACTACAATAGCGAATGGTGCGTAATCCAGGTTCTCGCCTGGCAAAGGCACAAGGATCGTCTATTATGCAATTTGCCAGGCTCTTCGTGAGCTCGCAATTAATTGCAGCCAGGCGGGCGTTTACCTGCGGCGTAAATCCTCAACGGGGTGTAATTTGATATTCTAAAGACCCGAGTGAACGTTTAAAACGGCTAATTCGATTTCTCGTATAAAAATGGAATAATGAGAGAGAGAGAGAGAGAGAGAGAAAGAGAATGATGAAGCCTTCCTGGCCCATTTACTTGCTCTCCCAACGCCCTTCGACCCTCCTCCATATGAAAAGGATTTTTCCTGCAACAAGTTAGCAAGCTTGTTTGCTTGCAACTAAGCTGAATTACTTTCTTTTTTCTTTTTTCTTCTCTTGACTTTTATAAATTTTAAAAACTGTTCATGACAGTCTAAAATTTTATTGTAATAAGTTAACTAAGCTCTTGACGTCTTTTCCCACATGAGAGGAAATGTCAAGCAACTCCGTCGTTGCTCGTAAACGAAAAGAGAAAAATCTATCAGATATGTAGTATTGTAGAAAGGGGATAGAGGTATGAACACTCTTATTAATTAAATACATCGCAACCAAAATTGTTTATTGGATATTAAAAAGAAAATTTTGAATTTATTTAAAATAATATAAAATTTTAATATTTCGTCGTTCCACCTTTTGATTTAAATTTTAAGAGATAAAAATGTTATGAACACTTTATAGGGTGTCCGACACTTTTGACCAAGGCTATATATAGACAGTAGCGTGCAGGGGGGGGGGCAAAGGGCCCCAGGCGCATCAGCCTTTGGCGCCCCTCGATACCGACATAGGCGCTCTAGCGCATCGGGCTTTACTCCCGAATCTCCAGCTTTTTTCCCAAAATCTCCGACATTTTTTTTTGAAATTTCATAAGAAATTCATTTTATATCACAAATCCAGAGAAAAATTACAGCTCGAACGAGATTCGAATACTAAAAAAAAAGGTCGAACGAAAAACGGCGCCCCAGTTAAGCTTTGCTCCCCCCCACCGCCCTCAAAGGCTAGGTACGCCGCTGTATATAGAGAGGGTCATTTGGCCTAGTCGGGGTTAACGAAATATAGGAACGGATAGCACATCCCTGCGCCTTAGAACCAGGGCCGGAACTAGGAGATTTTTTAGGGGGGGGCAAAATTTAATTTGCCCCCCCCCCTCTTTAAAATTTTCTATACAAAATTCATATCATTTTACCTTTTTTTTTAGTAAATCTTTCTTTAATTGCCGCCCCCTGATATCTACCCCCCGGGACACATGCACCCACTGCCCCCCCCTAGATCCGGCCCTGCTTAGAACAGACCAGAATTGGCTACCAATCAATTTAAACAAATATAAACTGGGACGAAATGGCCTTAGATGCCGAAGAAGATCTTAAACAGAAATAATAATGGTTTCTAAAGCTAAAGTTATTTGAAAATTCTGAAATAAGTAGAGTTATCTCTAAATATTCATAAAATAAAAGGCGTCGACATCGAATTTTTGACATGAATCCAATACTTTCTCTCTATATATTTCATATATAGGGTGTTGAGAAAGTAAATATTAATTATTCATTAGAATTGAAACATCACCAACTACTTTACTTATAGATTGATTTTATATTGATTAATAATTAATCTACTTGTAATGTCTCAACTAGAACCAGCCTTAAAGCCTGAACGAAATGTTAAAAAATGACAAACAAAATTCTTATTTTTAATTCCGAAAAAAAAAACAAACAGAAACGGGCCGAAATGTGATCAGAATTAACACCATGGATCCCGGGGGCAAAAGAAATATTTATTTTAATAAGTTTAATTAGTTGGATTATAATTATAAAATTTCGATAATATATTGAAATGTTGTAATATAATATACTACATTTGCAACTGCCTATAACATACCGGCTATTGACTAGTCAAATGTATGCATATAGCGAAATTCAAAATTATTAATAGTTTTTCAACCAATCATTGAAATGTTGGAATATAATATACTGCATTTGCAACTGCCTATAACATAGACTATGACTAGTAAGTGTATCATGTACGAAATTCAAAATTATTAATAGTTTTTTAACCAATCTGAATTAAAAAAAAAAAAAAAAATTAGGGGAGCCGTGAGATATTGATTCGGGTTCCAAGGGGGCCGGGACTTAAAAAAGTTTAAGAAGCTCTGCTCTAGAATAGATTTATTAGTTCTTTCAGTAAAAAAACTATAATAGCATATTACATGTAAATATTTTAAATTCATTTTTACCTTACATGGCCAAGTCCTACTGAATTTTTTTTTAATTAGAAATTTTAGTAATTTTTGATCGCTCATTTTCTGAGTGACATAACTGAAACTCTGTTTTTACTTTCTCTTACCTATATGTTAATATACATATAGAGAGAAAGTATGGGAAAAAAGTGAGTGATTTAAAAAAAAAAAAAAACTCAAAAAGGACGGTTTTTGAATTATTGCAGCAAATGATCGAGCGATATTTTAATCATCTTATATTTTATTTAATTTCAATCAATATTCCCTTAGTGGTGTTATAACGAAGAAGAAAAAGAAAAAAAGGGGTTAAAATAATTTTTATTTCTAATATATGTACCTTAGTTGTTTTACAGACACCTCAACTAAATTTGGATTAAAAATCAAATTCCACGTTATTTTTAATTAGTTCCTAAAGAAAAGATTAAATAAAAAAAAAACATTCTTTTGGCATGGAAAAATAAGGAAGAATTGCTGAATATGAAAAACTGGAAGCAGCTGGGAGGAACTCGGCCCTCAGAAATAGAGAATCAACCATTTTATAACGATATTGACTTGAGCGAAAGTCCCAGCATAGCAATTCCATCCAACAAATGTCCATTTCAATAAATATATTTCAACATGTTTGTTATACAAAATTAATGAATTCGACTCGGATTTATATTTCTAGACAATTTGCACCATATGTAAAACCTAATCGTAGTATTTTATTAAATCAAAATGAAAAATTGTTTTTAACATTTAGTTATTTATTTTTTTTTATTTTTAAATCTATTATTTTGTTGTTAATATTGAAATGAAAATCCCTTGGGTAAGAGAAAAATACCATTTAGTGATTAGAATCCTTTGTTTTGATATGGAAATAATTATATTTTTAATAGTTTTAATTTTTTATTTATTTTTTACTTTCTCTTACCAATAAAGCAAATACTCCAGTAGTTGACCAGGCACCAGTAGTTGGCCATTTTGAAAAAAAAGATTTAAAAATAAGAATTCGGCTGGATATTTTGATGATTTCATATACATAGACTAGTTTTGCCTTCTGCGCTTTTATTTAGACTACCAGCGCCTCTGTTATAATGATGCATTCATCACAACAAATTTTTCAATTTGAGTGTTCGAGTTCTTTTTTATTTGTTAAGAAAATCTGTAAGAAATTCCGCATAGAAAAGTATAAATATATAGTATTTTCTTCTTCTTCTGTCCTAGCCTTATTCCCGCAATGCGGGGTCGGCGGACCTCGCTTTTTCCCTCCAACCCTATCACGAGTTTTTGCGACCGGAAGAAATAGGACAAGCCGGGCCCTCGCACGGTCTGACGCCTGTTGAAAGAGGAAGGAAGAGACAGACATACAAAGAATTGAAGGACTGCCTGTCCCAGCTCGGACAGCTCGTGGTCGCCATCCACGTAGCCACAAGATGTGGGTCCCTGAGCTTATAAATATATAGTATTTTTATACTCTTTTTAAATGTAACCGCATTTATTAACTATATTGTTAAAAACTTATTGATAAAATTTATATAAGTTTAAAATTTTCATAATATTAAATTTGGCTCTGATGTGCTAGCGTGGGGGTGGCCAACTACTAGCTCCTAGTTTTTCAAAAAAAATAGTATACCAACTACTGGCTATATTCTTTGTCATTCATCTTTTGTCTAAAAACTTGTATTTAGATCAGAGAGAAAATAAGTAAAGAAATGGTCTGAGAATTATTGCATTTGGTCGCTATAATTCTAGTAGTGGGTGGCCAACTACTAGTGTGCCATAAATTAATAAAGAATAACTTGAATATAATTACTTGAATATTTTAATTTTTCATTTCAACTAAAAACATTTAATAATTTTATTATTTTAAGGTCTAAAAATAGCAGCAGCCTCCGCGGCGACAATAAGGAGGGGCGGGGCAGGCGCCGTCTTCCCCTCTCCGGCCAGCTTCTCGAGGCCTAATTAATGAACGTTAAAAAAAGATTAAAAACTTTAAATATTGAATGGCCTAGAACTCACAAACTACAGGACCAATTGCAATCTGATTTTTTATTTTTAATAATTACATAGAGAAATTACAAATAAAAATAAAAATTTAATATTTAATAAATTTTTTACTTCCTCTTATTTTTTAATGTATGGAAAAGTATTGAATAATAAAAATAAATTTTTAGATTGAGTGCTTGGCATTGCTTCAGTGCAACGATCTTGGTGTCTGTTGCCCTACTCTCCTGTCAGGCACCCTAGCTGAAATTTTTTAATATTACTTTAAAACAAACGAATTCGATGGCTGCATGATAATTCAGAGTAGCAGGAAAGTGAAAGTAGCCAGTATAGAGTAAACAAATCGGTGATCGTAGGTCCTGAAGATGTGAATGATGTGTTCCCGAAAAGCCGATCCGATTAAAATATTTTACCCTTCTTTCCTTTATGGACACCATACAAAAGATACATGTAAATAAGTTTTAATAAAAAAAAAAAAAAATACAGGAATTGCCAGGTAAAAAAAAATAACTCAGCAAAAGAAATTAAACTTTTAAATTCAAGAATTCGATTGGACCAAAATGTTGATTTTATACATCAAGGGATCCATTTCCATTTTTACAAAGGAAGGCTTCGGATGTGAATATGAAAAGGTTGCGTTAAGAAGGGAAGAAACTCACAGCAAGCATATTCGCTGGTTCGTTTCCAAAGAAAGATTCGAAGCCCGCAGGGCGAACGTTCCGTTGGTCTCGCATCGCAGCGGCTAATAAGCCAACTTTATTTTCTAAGGATAGAGGAAATGTTGGAATAAAATTTGATGTTTCTTCTTCATCAAACTAAATATTCTTTCCATCATCAAATGTATTTTTATTCTCGTAAAAAAAAAAAAAAAGTTGGTAAACTGAATTCTATCATGGATGAACTCTTCTAATAGATAATTAGATGTAGACACGAAATATGGTAATGAAATATTTACGCTCGAAATATACATTATTACACACACACACACAAATTAATATTTTCAACTATCGAATTAACAACGCAAATTTTTTTTTTTTCTTTTTTAAGGCGATCGATAAAATTATTTCCTGTTTCCTATTAAGGGATTCCAGTTTTAGGTAACAACCGGGTCTCTTGACAAATAAGAATTTTACCTTACCTATAAACTGGTATGTTAATGATTAGAGAGAAAGTATTGCATTCATTTCATAAAGTCTAGATTTAGATGGAAATATTGAGGACATTTGAAACATGAAGCAATTTGTCTATAAGATTGGAATTTTATATTTACCCCCTTGAGGCGAGAAAATGTTTTTATTAATAAATAAAATTAGCCAAAGAATATCGGGATCCCCGTTTATTTACCAGAGGTGCTTCCGTGCACGAAGACACACACCTCAAACCCAACTATCCTCGGGCCATCTACCGGCACCTAGTGAAATTACATTATTTCCTATCTCTAACTCCTCCTCCTTGGTTTCTAGCTAGTGAGCTAATTCTTATTTTCCGGTTCCATTTTACCAAACCTCTTTTATGCTTTGTCCTAGTTTGAAGAGGGAAATGAAACTATTAAGATTGAAACTTTAAATTTACCCCCTAAGGTGCAAAAATGTTTTTAAATAAAATTAGCCAAAGAATACTGATTTTAGATTATCAATATTGATTTTTGGAGTTTTGGCTTTCACAGTTGTTATCATTAATAAATATGGGGAATGACTTCCCCGAGACTTTCTCGTATATTCTTTTGGAATTACGTTTGGGTGTGTGTGTGAACACGATTGTTAAAAACCAAAGCAGCTAGATCGATGAAATTTGGTATATGCTCTTTGCACTAAAATTGTAGATTTCAACAAATTCATTTGTTTATATTTACCCTTTTTTAATGACACCTGTTTGATTTTGTTTTGATTTTTTATCAAAATTAACGAAAAATGTCATTTTCTTCTTTGAATATTTCAAAAACTATTCAGTTTTCAAAAAAATGTCAAAGAATAAAAAGCTTTTAAAATCGAGTACTTTATCATAATCTAACAAAAAAATTGAAAATTTCGAAATTTCTGAAAAAACTTTTTAAGTAAAGTACTACTTTTAAGTGACGTATTTACTCCAAAAGTTGATAGAAATCTACAATTTTAGTGTAAGGAGCATATACCAAATTTCATCGATCTAGCTGCTTTGGTTTTTAAGCAATCGTGTTCACACACACACACGACATAATGCCAAAAATGTTTTTTTTTTTGGACTCAGGGAGGTCTAAAACGTGGAGAAACATCAAAATCTCGAAGTCGAATTTTTTTACGATTACAATACTTTCTCTATACGAGAAAGTAAAAAATGGCAATACATTTCCAAAAATTGAATTTTTCTGTTTAACTGTGGTCAGAGTTTTTATATTTCTCTTTGTTCTTGGGCACAGGAGCCTTATAATTTTGTATGAAGCAAATAAATTTTATTATTGAGAAATCCTGGTTTGATCACATGTGCACTTTGCATTGTGTGTATAATTCCCATTAACTGAAGATAGCCAAATAAATTCAGACCAAAACGTCTTATTCTGGGAGTTTTATTGAACCTAGATCATTCTAATTTGGCTGATATCTCCATCTCTCGATTATAATTACATCACAGCAACAACCTCAAAAAGCAATTAAATTTTATTTTTAATAACTTATAAAATTTTAAATTAATACTTAAAAATTTGATTTATATTCTGCTAAACAAGTACCGAATGCAACTTTTAAGAAAAAATTGTGTACTGTGCAACCATTCCCCCCCCCCCTCCCCCGAAAAACTCCTCTGCATCCGCAGAGAATGAGTGGCCGAAACGTTTTAATTTTTACAAATAAACCAAAGATGAATCAAATTCTTTTATTTATCAATTGATATTTGTCAACATCGCTAAACTCTCAGCCAACGGGTTAGGGGTCCTAGACCTTTGATTTAAACAAAACAAAAATTATAAACATTTTATTACATTAAAATAGAAATGCCACTTGCACAAAACCCTTCATTATTTCTCCCACTCTTCATCACTTGGGGAGAAAAAAAAACTAAATTTTTCAATCGTTTGATAAAAAAAAAAAACACTTTGTAAAGCAGCTTTATGATATTAAAATTTTTATGAATTTTCAAATTTTAAACCTGTCGATGCGCCTTTATTTGATGATGCCTTTATGCAATGGATAATTGCACATTCGCCTGGGGCGTTTGTTTATTATTAATAGTATCATATTCATTTTAAAAATAAACTTTGGGAATTTATTTATAGATAGACTAGGTACTATCGTTACCAAATTTTTTTCATTACTTCAGAAGTACGTCTAAACTCACTGCTCTAAAGAAGGCCTGAAGAATCGGCCGAAACGTCGAAAGAATTAGATTAGATTTTTACCAGCCTTATATTTTACATTCACCTGCATCTTTTTAAAAATGTTTTTTATTTTTTTCATCTTCATTGTCACCGCCAGCTCTGCTCTGAATATTCAGAATCCCTTTGATAATTAAGTTGAAAGATGAATATTTCAATTAAGATTTTTTTTTAACCCAAAAAAGACTGTCAAAACATTTAATTTCTCTCAATTATCTTAAGGTTTCCAATTTGAATCCTCTCTCTAAGTATTAAAATAAAATTGTTATTAAAAAGTTGACATTTTAAGGATTAATTATTGGAAATTTAATACGTCATAATTAGAGAAGGTATTTTTAATTAAAACAATTGCGTCTCTCATTAGTGACAGAGAAGTCAAATAAATACGTTTAAGAAAAATATGTTTTGTTATTAAAACATTTTAATAAGATAAGGCGTTAATCTGTTTTTGCCATTTGGCTTGGAATTTTTACTTATTTATTATCTATAGCAGCGTTTTCCAAACTGTGAGGCGCGCCTCCCTAGGGTGGCGCGAACTAATCTAGGGGGAGGCGCGAGTATTGGCCACCAAGATCAATTTTCCAAATGATTGCTAGTTTTATAAATAAAATAATAAAATTCTGGGACGGAGGTTTTCCTTAATATATTAATTAAAAAAATATTTTGATATAAATTTATATTTTTTAGTATTAAAATTTTTTGTTTTTCTATTATTTTATTAAATGGGTGGGGGGGGGGGAGGCGTCATACGATTAAATATTTTTAAGGGAGGCGTTGTACCCAAAGGCTGATCCAGGGAAGTTTTTCAGGGTTTTAATTTTTTTCTGACTAGACGCGAAGCTCGCCGAAAGCGATAGCATTGTTAATTATTTTATTTATTAGGATTGGATAAGGGGTTGAAAGGTTGAAAAAAATGTTTTTTAAATTTATTTTAGCTAAATCGAAGCCAAATAAATAGAAAACATTCAAAAAATAGCGTTGATTATTATTTTATAATATTAAGGGTTGATTAGGGATTAGATGAAGGGTTGATTATTTAAGAAAGGCCTTGGAATATTCCAAATCACTTGTTGACATTCTTTTGCAGCTCTAAATATAGTTAGATTAGAGCAAAAGGTATTTTTTTTTACTTTTAATAAAAAGGGAATTGCTATGTCCATCTATTTATTCCTATACAAAGAGATAAGAGACAAGTTTCTCTCGTTCAGTCGAGCGCGTGGCCGAGGTGCAGGCGTTGCTCTGTTTTTTGTGTTTAAAGTGAATCAAAGTGAATAATTAATATAGTGTAACCCACCCCGACCTCACCGTCAACCAGCACACCCTCTTGAGTCCTCATGAGTGTCTTATTAAAGGTAATTATTATGCATTTCATCGTTGAAAAAAAAAATGATAAAAACAAATAATTTGACTGCGCAAAACGATTCTTTTGAATATGAAATTAAATAGTTTGTATTTCACTAAGGGTAGAGGGAGAATATAAGCTGTTGAAAGGGGAGGGGAGTGTAGGTGTCATTGAAAAAAAATTAGTTTTTTATTTTTTGTCTTTTTTAAACTCACACTTTTTTCTCATTCACACTCCACACTCAACACTCACCCACACATTCACAGTCTTTTTGGCAACTCAGGCCATATAAGACTTTATTAATTAATGATATAGATGCATATTGGGGGTCCAGGCATTTCAATTTAAGCCATTTGGTATCCATTTCGGACTGCCAGGGGTTAGAACCCGCCACGTTCGGTACCAACTACACCAAGCCTGAGGGCATTTTTTAAAATCTTTTCTTAAGTCACTATTATTTACCATTATATTCTTTCTATATGGCTTATATTTTTGTTAATCAAATTTCCTTAATATACTTTTACTCAGGGGTGGATTAAGGGTTGAAAATTAAAATAAAATAATTTCAAAATAAAATAAAAATTGTGTGGTTCGACTCCCGGCGGCACACCCTTATTTTTTTGGATATATGAATTAATAAATATTTAATTGTAAAAATTAAAATAATTATTTATAAATATATTCAAATTATTTTGAGAGTAATTTCACCGGGACGGCTCGCATTTCCTTAAGAGGGGGGGGGAGGTATGAAGGCATTAACCAGGTAACCAGGGGGGTTGATGTCCCATCCCCTATAATGCACAAAGATATTAATGTTTGTTAATTACTATATACTAAATACTTTTACTAAAAAATAAGTGCATTCCGTTTGAGTTAAAATTTATATTCAATATTTAGCAAATAGCATAGTGGAATAGAAACATTTTAATGTCTTTCTAAAATTTCTTATTACTGGGGCGGAATTAATTTTTGAAGATTTCGAAACTCTCATAAACAGATAATAATAACACTGGGTAACTTAGGAACCCATCGAATCCCTTGCAGAATTTTGTAGGGATTTTTTTCATTAGGTAAAAAAGTAAGATATGATTAGTCCACTTAGAATTTCACTGGGGTGAGTTACCGCATCTTCTAACTTTCATTCCTGATACAAATTCCACCAGCCATGAAATGCCCTTATACCAGCGTTTTTCAAACTGTGAGGCTCGCCTCCCTGGGGAGTACCAATTTCCCAAATGAATGCTAGTTTTAATCTAAATAAGACTATGATAATGATTTTTTAGCATTAAAATTTTTGTATTATTATATAAAATGGGTGTGGGGGGGGGGGAGGCGCCATAAGATTCATTATTTTTAAGGGAGGCGTGGTAACATAAAGTTTGGAAACCACTGATCTATAGAATATAATGAGAATTTCGATGTTAGAATTTTAAAGGAAATAGAGGTTTTAAGTCATCTGATTAAAAAAAAAATAAGTCCTTCCTTCAGCAAGACCTCTGTTGACGTTTTGGATGATTCCTTCTTCAGGACAATAAAGAAGGGGACTCCGAATCGTCGATTTATTGCGGGAGGAGTGATCTTAGATAAATTTGTATCTTTTTTCAGATATAATAGTAGCAGTGGCGTAGTGAGCTTAACTCGCGCCCGGGCACATACCTTTTTAGCGCCCCTCCCCCCATTCGAAAACCATATAATATTATATGTAAAATATACAAAATTATTATAGTACACTAGCATTAAATTTAATATTCCAGAAATCAATTATAATAAAAATAAAAATTATCCAGCAATTTTTTGTTTTGCGGAACATTTGGCGCCCCTTTGTGAGTAGCGCCCGGGGTATGATGACCCCCTTGCCCCCTCCCCTCTCGCTACGCCACTAGCTCGCTACTATCTATCTATTAAACACAACACAAGGCATGTGATACATCGTTTCTGGATAAAATTTCACGTAGAATAAGAATTTGCATACGAAATTTTAATATCTCTAATATTTTGATGAGGATTAAGAATCTACTTTTGTTATTTTTGTATCTCAATTATTTTTCGAGTTATACTCAAAAAACGATACAAAATTTGAGAAGGCCATTGAGTATTAGGCCATATATTTAGAATATAGGATCTCTATATAATTCTCTCTCGACCGAACAGATTCGAGGTTTATTTTTGATATATTAACAAAATATATTTTGGTTAGAAGGATTAAATTTTTGCTATGATAACAACACAAATTTATTTATTCTTTAAACATGTACCACTCAGTGCATATGTCTGTATATTGGTAGTATCATCAAACTTTTTATGCCATTGAGCTAGGAGTGTGGTCTTAAAAGTAGCTTTTCCCCTTCAGTTGCAGACGATTTTTTTTTAAATGATTGGTTTTGTTGACTAAGCTCAAAGCCCCACTCTCGAGCTCATCAGGCACTTGTGGCGCTCACTGTACGTTCTCCTTAATTAGCCTCAGAGTATCTATGATAGAAAAGGATTATCCAAAGTTAGAAAAATGTTCTATGATGCGGTTTTTCACAGCAGATTTTTTTTTTTTTAATATGACATTCATATTTCTTTCCAACTAAAAAGTCATTAAATTCAAAAGCCAATTATTCAATATTTATTGGAAAGTGTGAGGGTAGTAGGGAAGAGCCAGGGGGTTTGGGGGGAGGGGGTGAGGTTCCCTGACACGTAATAGCAGGCTGCCAACTGTTTCCCCCCCCGCCCCCCTAAACTGAAAAGAGAGAGGAACTCACAACTACTCAAGAAGAAGATCAATAAAGATAATAATTCGCCAATGTAAATAAACACACCAACCGGCAAGCTAGCAAATGATAATTAAAGCAAATACATTCTCTCTGTTCCTTTAACAAGTGTTTTTCTTAACTCTTTTTCATTTTCTTTTTTGAAATTTTCATAAATATGTTAATTATTCATGTATTTAAAAAAAAAAAAAAAAAAAAAAAAAAAAAAAAACATTAACCAAAATGATTATTGATTTTCTCTTACACATACAAAAGAAACAAATTTTTATTAAAGTACTAGAAGGGGGAGTAAATGGAGTTTTGAAAAAAGAAAGAAGAAAAAAAGGAAACTCTTTCCCCAATTTGATACTTCCCTCTCTTGTGAAACATTTCTGGTAATGCCGTTGAATAAAATTAGCATTTGTTTAGAGGAGGAGGGTGTGAATTTAAATAAACTAGCCTATAATTTGATAATATTAAAGATAGTAATTAATATTAGGTAAAAAAATAATTTTCAAGACAGTTTTTCATATCTAGCTACTTAAAGGTGGAATTCCGAGCAACGCGACAGAGCGTCACTGACGCCACGACATGTCGCGACAGTGACGCGGCGGCAGAGCGACACAACATGTCATGTGTAAATAAATGAAAGGCTATTCGAGTATTGCGACACAGATGCCGGCGTCAGTAAACAAACGCGAACTATTGTCCTTACCTAAAACACTGTCGCGGCTGCAGTGACGCTATTGACGCTGCCGCTCTGTCGCGTTGCTCGGAATTCCACCTTAAAAAATTAATAACAGGAGGTTCAGGACTTTTCATTTCTCTTCTTCTCCCTACTTATTTGACAAGAAGGTCTTAGCCTAATTTGGATAAAATTTGAGTATAAGAAATGTTCATAAAATTGTAGTTTTCAATAAAAAATTGGTGAACCTTTTTTATCACTTTCTTCGGTAAGAGTAAGTTGTGCACCGTGCTGGTCACACCAGATTTTTTGTGTCGAGATATATCTAGTTTTCCATAGCAACTTAGTTTCAAACTTGGCCACTTGTATTTCATAGGTAAAAAATATAATAAAAAACTTAAAAAAAAAAAATGCTTTTATTTAAATTGAACTAAAAAGAGAGAAATAATTTATTTGTTCTTATTAAAATTGTTGAATAATTATTACTTAAAATAAAAGCGTGGGGTGTATACTGATAGCTTAAGGAATTGTATATTCTTAGAGCCTCGGAATCACTTCGAACCGCCCACGCTTTTATTTTAAGTCATAAATATTCAACAATTTTAACAAGAACATTTAAATTATTTTAAACTTTTTAGTCTTTTTTTTTATTATAGATAGAGTAAGTATGTGACAAGCACAGAACACATCTTTCGAATACTTGTTTTTGTTTGGGGCCGTAGTTTGCTAGTTGTACGCATTTCAATATTTCAAAGTTTTTATTTTTTATAAGATATATTAATTCGGGCCATGGGCGTAGCCAGACATCTTGTTAGGGGGGGGCAACCCCTCATTAGGCCGAGAGGGGGGTTTGCAATTAATATATACAATTATTTATTTAAACAAAAAAAATTAAATTAATATAGTGGATTGGGGCGTTAAAAAAAATTCCCAATGGGAAAAATATATATATTTTTTTTTTTTAATTTTTAGGACAAGCCAGGGGGGCAACAGCCCCCCCTCCTCCCCTGCTACGCCCATGATTCGGGCTTAAGAAAGGCGAGACGAGGGGAAGTGGCGGCTGCACCTCCCTCCAGGCATTGTCGCCGGCGAGAGATGCTGCTATTTTTGGAAATAACTATTAAACCCTTTCTCATTAATAAAAACATTCTAACTGTATTTAGTTTCCGCCGATATATTAAAATTCAAGATGTAAATTTTATTTATTTATTTTTATTTTTTAAACACTCACACTTTTTTTCCTATACACACTCACATTCACACACACATACACACAGTGTTTTCGGCAACTTAGGCCAGACTGTAATCTTTACCAAAGTTTTTACATATTTTTTTTTTTTTAGTCTTTTCGGGATCTTGACTTTAATCGATAATTTGAATATGTAATATTAACGATACCCTGACTCAGGCACATTTATTTATATTTATTTTCTTCTTAAAGGTTACTCACCATCTTATTTATTTAAATTAATTGGAAACTAATCTCAGAGACGATAAGCGAACCATTGACCCTCAATAGATACTTGAGTTTAATCATCAATTAACGGACATTTTTTTTAGATTTATGTTCTTAATATATTTCCCATTATTATGCTAATTTACATTCATGGTCTATTGGAAATTATCTCTCCAGAAGATCAATTTAGACGACTGATTGCTCTTTTATTGATAAAACTAACAGCGACAGAGAGAGAAAATAAATATTCAACAAATTTTTTCTCTAGAACAATTTAACCAAATCGAGATAATTGTATTTTTTTATCTTAAAAAATGCACAAACAATCCACTAGCAATGAATTTTTTTCATTTTAAATAAAAATTTTAATTAACTTCTAAAATGAATGCCAAATGTTTGTTTAAACAAGAGGAAGAAAAAAAAATGGCCTGTCAAGAATAAAGAACAACAGCCACCAAGTTGGTTGTAAATAAGTAAGCAAGCAGCGGTGAATTTCTGGATAGGTGCTCCAGGAAAACAAGACTAGTGAATGCCCGGACAGCTAGCGATTAATAAAAGAATTTGATTTTCAGTTTAATTGTGGTTTATTTGTAAAAATTACAACGTTTCGGCCACTCATTCTGTGGCCTTTTTCAGGAAAAATTCAACTAAGATTACAGTGACAATCTCATTTGAATATTCAATATAAATTGTCACAGATGCAACAACCTTTATAATCTTAACTGGATTGTACCTGAAAAAGGCCACAGAATGAGTGGCCGAAACGTTGTAATTTTTACAAATAAACCACAGTTAGATCGAAAATCAACTTCTTTTATTAGCCTACTACTGTGGAAGCCTAAACTCCAAAGAAACTACCGATGCATTTCAAATACATAAATTCAACTCAAAGGTCCTAACTACAGCGGCTGAAAAGACTATAAATTAAATTAAAAAATCTGGTTGCACAGCTCACAACTTCCTCTTACCTTCGATAACTGTAGAAAAAAAATGTATATTTTGTCACCATGCATGTAAAAATAATAGATTTATGAATTTTAATCAATAGAGAGCGAATTTTGAGAAAAAAACTGAAAAACTACATCAGTAAAGTAAGTATTTTCTCCCTTACATAACTTAAATCTTAAATATCAACCTCGAAACGCTAAGTCTATATATTAAATTTAAAGGCTATGAGGTTGAAATTTTAGATTTATTTCATACTTTATTTTGATTACAGGCAGACATACAGACCCAATTTTTTGGGCTCATGGGATCTCCGCCTTTTCTCGAATGGAGAGTGGAATTTCGGACTTTCGCCACTATCATTCTTAGCAGGCGATATATAGGTAAGAAAAAATAAAAAGGAACAATGCATAACTTTAATTATTTTTTTTTTTTTTTTTTTTTTTAAACCCCCCCCCTTTTCTCCCCACCCCCACCCCCACACACATTCACAAGGTCTTTTTCGGCAACTAAGGCCATTTAAGACCCAGAAACCGTGTAATAAAAAGGTAGGCATCCCTATTTACCTTTCAAATGACTTAAATAAAATCATCGGACCCCCCCCCCCCCTTGGCCCCTCTCGCCAAAATGGGGGCATAAATTTAATTATTTCATTTTGTTTATACAGTACCAGTATAATCGACGTCACTCTGGGAGGCTAAACAATTTATTTTCAATAATTACAAGACAGAGGGGGGGGGGGGAGAGGGCGCAAATGACCAGCAAAGCTTCTACATCCAGTTAATAAACTTTTTTATATGAATTGCATTAAATTCAAGATGAGAAAAGACAAATAAGCAAATCGCTATGTAAATTTTCGATTTTATATTCAAATTCAGGTAACTTTTTTTTGTTGCTGAGTCAACTTATTTTTTAGGAGAGGTTGAGTGGTTTTATTTCAAAGTCTTTTTTTTTGGCTGAATTTATCAATAATTTATTTTTTTTCCTCTCAATTCAGCTCTCATCTCCAAGGATAGATAAGAGAGGTAGTTAATGTTATATTTATTTTTATATCATATGCATTATTATTGGTAGAGACCTAAAATCCGAATACTTTTGTTATTTAAAAACACTTTTTTCCGCATATAAAGATATTATAATGGGAGTTTTTAATTATAGACCACATTTGTTATTAATTTATTAAAAATATAAATACAGTACTTTTCGACTGCTTATTCTGCAATCGCTTTCAAGTGCACTTGCTCCGACTCAAGTGAACTAATCTATAAGGGACTATTTTATATGTAACTACGTCAGCGCCATCTACAGTCATTCCCATGAAATGTAGATGGCACTGACGTTGTTACATAAAAAATGGATGTAACGGTTCCTTGAAGGTTAGTCCACTTGAGTCGTAACAAGTGCACTTGAAAGCGATAGCAGAATAAACAGTCGAAAAGTACTGTATATTTATATTTTTAATAAATTAATAACAAATTTGGTCTATAATTAAAAACCCCCATAATAATAATAACACAAACTACAAAAGCTTTAGTAAACACATGTGACCGTCCTCATGAAAAGGTACCAAATCTTCACCGGGGTCAAAATTGAATTTTTATGCTTTCTGTACAGAACAAGCCGGCGTTTTTAGAATTTATTTTATCATTTTTTGTTTGGAAGATATGAATTTTTAAAATTTTGATTATGAAAAATCTATTTTTGAGAAAAATGAGTTTAAAGTCTTGTTTTTTCAAATTTTTTATTATATAAAGATACATCGTTTCTGATGAATTGAATATTTCATCATATAAGATGAAGAACTAAAGAATCGGAATTAGTAATAAGAAAAAATGGATTTTTATCAACTTTTTTTAATCGGCTCTCTTGAAAATTTAGCCCAGTGAAGATTTGGTACAGTGAGGGACAATATTAAGTCCCACCCATG
>JAKCPI010004344.1:0-87261 GCA_023213315.1 Euborellia annulipes | reverse complement strand
TTTTCTCACACTTTTTCCCACTCACACTTATACACAACTCATAGACTCAGTATTTTCGGCAACCTAGGCCATATGCGATACTCAGTATTTTAGTAATTATCTATTGAGGAATTCTTATTTAGGCCATTATGGTATCCAAATGGTATACAAAGCATAGGCGCCCACTAACAACTACTCCAAGCCCGAAGGCAAAAATATGTTTCATTGGAATGTAAGGGGAGGAATTTTATTGGAAAAAGCAAATACTAATTCAGAGAAAAAATCTTGGAGTGGCTGATCGCATAGCAAACAACTTTCTCTTCACTTCAGTAATTGAAAGTTATGTTCTGTGCTTATCAATCTAGATTTTTTGTATAGACATTTATTTAGTTTCCGGTAGTGAATTCAAGATAAAAATTGTCTGCAGGGGGGGCGCAACGGTTGGGTAATGTCAAGCACGAGGATTGGTGACCCAGAGCAATCAGCGTGTGGGACGTCCCCCGGTAGTCATCGATACATGTATTTATATATATAACAAATGTTATATAAATAAATTCAACCCCTAAATGGCTTCTGTAACCAAAAAGAGTGTGTGTGTATTTTTTTTTTTATGAAATATAATTTTTAAACATAGAAAAAATATTCATAATTTGTTACATAGCTGCTATCATTCCTATTAAGTACAAGAATAAAGTGTGCTTCAAACAATTTCAAGTAAAATGAGAATATACATTTTGAAGAGCATCTAAAATTTTAATCAAAATCGTAAGAGTGAATTTTTAGAAAATCGGAAAAAAAAAACACTGAAAAAGTACATCAGGAACGTACTCGTATTTTTAGCCGATTTTATTTAAAAGCTTGTTTTCACACCTCAGTAAGACTTAAATATAAAATTTCAATCTCGTAGCTCATTTCAATCATACTTTTTTTTGATCACACACCGACACACCATTTTGCGGAATCTCAAAACGTGTATTTTCATCAAACATCTTGAGGTCAACGAATTTTGTCCAATGAATGCCAATACTTTCTCTCTATATATATATATTGCATATATATAGATAAGATAAAGAAATAAAATTTATAAATTTGTTTGCAGTGAAGTTTTTTGTTTAATTAATATTGCTTAATTGATTTAGATTTTCAAGATTATATTTTAAAAGTTGATACAGATCTACAATTTTAAAAATCCATAAGACAAATTTTTTAACAATTTCTCTACTTCGTTTACGAAAAAGTAAAAATAATTACTATAAAAAAAATAAATTGTCTTCTAAAGATTCACGATGTAATAAAAAAAAGATGGACATAAATTAGAGAGAAATATTTGTAAATGATATAAAAAAAAGAACGAACGAATGACTGAATGGAAATTGATCAGAATGATGGATATACTTTTGCAAGTTGATACATACAATGTATTTCCAATAACAGTGATATTGTTTTCTGGGACAGTGATGGAGGTGGTAAATGGGATTGCAGTAACAGCAGCAGACATGGGAATGGGAGGAAACCGCGGTCCTCAAATGGGAAATTGCCCGTCACGAGGGTCGTTTGTCTGCGGAAACCCCCAAGGGACTGGACACCATTTATTCTTGTCTACATCACAGCACCAGCACTCTCGCCTCTCTCTATTTATGTATGTACATTTGTGGAATTTTAAGAGTTCAATCCAATTATTTTATTTACAAAGAGAATTGATTTTTTTTTTAATATGTGTAAATTAATTAACTTACAAAAATAAGAAAAGAAAACAACGGTTCCTCTCTTTGTAATTAAATTCTCTCTCTTTTAATTGAAATAAATAGGAACGGTTTAGATAACGAAAAATTCCCTCAACGTCAACACGATGGAACTTGATAAACAAAATTAATTTTTTTTTTTTACATCAAGATTAAATGTATATAGTAAGTAGAACACGGATGGTGTGTCCTCCGTAGTTGGGCGAATCAGAATGGGATCAGGTGGGCGAGGCACGATCCTGCCTGGGTGACCCATCACGATTTCTTCTTCCTCGATAATTGAGAAACACTCTAGTCTAACCTTTCATTTATATAATAAGAATATCGGCTATGATTAGAGATAGTTATTAAATAAAAATAATTTTTGTTTTTACCTGGATAAGGAATTTATAACGAGCTAACGTCGAAATGGTCCCGAAAAAACACTAAATTTAAAAATATGGTGTGATAGTCTCACAGTACACAACTTAGCGAGGGGGGACCTCAAAACGTGTATATCCATCAAAATCTCGACATCGAATTTTTGACATGAATCCAATATTTTCTAAATATATTAACATATATAGAGTTAAGAGAAAGTAAAAGTAACAAAAACAGAAAAAGAAGCAGGAGCAGTCATAAAATATAAAGTCTCTAATTTTCACAAATCAACGAGACGTTTCGAGAAAATTTTATTATCCCATCAACAGTTCAAAAGTGTTTAGTTCCCGGATGATGGGATAATAAAATTTTCAAGAAACATTTCATTAATCTGTGAAAAATTGGAGACATGGCTGCTCCTTTTCCGGTTGTATAAATAAACAGCCACTGAGTTTATCTAAAAAGTATCAAATCTTAAATTAATTCACCCTAGTAAATTTATAAAATAATGAAAAATGAAATATATTATTTTAATAATAAAAAAAAAGTCGATATCAAGTCAAAAAGTAATTAAAGAAGAGGCGAAACTACTACTCCTACTCTTAATTTTTCCCATCTTCTTCTTGGTTGGATGTGACAATCTCCAACATAGGTCTTTGTTAAAAACACAAAAAGCTAAGACTTTTTATAATAAGAAATGCCTAAAAAATATCAAAATTAGTTATAGTTTCAACAAAATACTTTTTTTTATAATTTGAAATTTTCCATCTATAAGAGCCTAGATCGGTCCACAAGTGGGAAGTAGGGATTTTTTTTTGGGCGGTGAGGATTTTGTCTAATATTGAAGATACTGTATTTAAAAACTCTATTTACAGATTTCTTCTATGGATCAAATTCTAAATTTTCTAGAAGAAAATAATAATAATATTCTTCTTCTTCTATCCTCGCCTTATTCCAGCTGTGAGGGGTCTGCGGACCTCACTCTTTCCCTCCATTATTTGTTTTTGCGACCAAGAGGATAGGCCCATCGTACGGTCTGACGCCTGTTTATTTTATTTTTTTTTTTATAAAAAAACAGACTTTTCCTCATTCACACTCACACAGATATTCACAGACTTCTCGGCAACTCAGGCCATTTAAGACTTTTGGCGATAACCGTTATAAATGTATTTGAGGTCCAGGCATTCTTATTTAAGCCATTTGGAATCCAAATCGGACTACCTGGGGTCCTATCCCGTGACCCTTGATATTCAAGGCAGGTGCCCTACCAATTACACCAAGTTCGAGGGCGTCTGACGCCTGTTGAAAATATAGAAAGAAGAGACAGTCATACAAAGATCTGACTGCCTGTCCCAGCTCGGGCAGGTCGTGGTCGCCATCCAAGTACCCACAAATTATAGAGCCCTGAGCGAAAAAAAATATTAATTTGTAATTATTAATATACTATTGTGAAAAAAGGCAACTAATCAGGTTTTTGACTTAATTCTCAGCCTAAGAAACTGAAGGGAGTAATGATTAGCAGGGTGTAGACCAATAGAAAATTTACAAAATTCTACAGCCTTTTCAAACTCTATATATGAAATCATTTCGTTAAACCAGTCATGTTTTACTAATTTGAATCCACCATGCAAAAATAAAAATAAAAATAAAATAAAAAAAATCTGGTGTGACTGGCGCACAGCACACAACTTTCTCTTACCTTCGGTAATCGAAAGTTGTGTTCTGTGCTTGTCACACCAGATTTTTTGTGTCGACATGTATTTAGTTCCCGGCAGTAGGGAATATTTGAATTCAGATGTAAAATTTATAAGTATGGGAAATTATTTATATTTAGTTACCATGGCAACCATTTATCCTATCTTTCCTATGAAGCACAAGAGTAAAGTGTGCTTCAAACAATTTTGAGGTCAAAACGAGAATATACATTTGAAAGAGCATCTAAAAAATAATTGATTTTTGAATTTTAATCAAAATCGTTAGAGCGAATTTTGAGAAAATCGAAAAAAACTGAAAAAGTACATCAGTAAAGTACTAGTACTCTTTGGCCAATTTTGATTAAAAGCTTATTTTTCCGGTCCCGGGGGGTGTTTAACTTAAATATAAAATTTCAGCCTCATAGCTCAATTCCTTCATGCTTAAAATTGAACACACACAGACACACAGACAGACAGACCATGTCGCGAAAACCACTTTTTTGGACTCAGGGGACCTCAAAACGTGAAGATCCATCAAAATCTCGACATCGAATTTTTGACATGAATCCAATACTTTCTCTCTATATATATATTACATATATACATAGGTAAGAGAAAGTAAAAAAAGATTTTTTATTCTAATTAATTGGATGTAGCTACATGTGTTCAATTATTTCTCATATAATAAATAAAATGACTTCAATTTTTCTCTTATACAAAATACACGAATAAATATCAACTCTCTCTTTCTCTTTGACTGCACATGTTTTTCAATTAATAATATTGCTAATGCATGAATATTGAACTGTGTAGATGATAAATACTTGTTAATTAGCCCAACCCTTCTAATGAAAATTCTCTTTGAAGTCGTCAGTATAAATTTAATTTTTAAAGGTTGTTTATAATTTATTTATTTATTTATTATTTAAACTTAATCAGAAGCTTCAATTTGGTTAATGAATTTTTTTTTTTTTTTAATATTTTGTTCCATTCATATATACAATGCATTTAATTTGAAATATGGTAGATTTTTTTTTAATTTATAAATGAATAAAAAATTATATTTTAATGAATACCTCATCATTTAATTGAAGAGTTAATAAATTTATATATGAGGTCTGGATATTTAATTATCACTATTTAATTTTTGAAAAGAATGTGTACAGTCAGTGCCAAAATTAAAAGTCATTCATGCGTTTATTTCATGGATTTTTAATATGAAAATTTTTTAATTATTATTAATATATTAGTGAAATTTTTGAAAATTGCGATTGTTTTTTAAATAAGTCATATGTGGCACAAATGGCCTCTAATGCTCTGGAGCTTTTGAATTTACATTTTGTAAATATGATTTTTTTGCACGGTAGAAATAGCCCGAGGATGATATTGTAAAAGGAGCAGGAGGTTTACTCGATTCTGCTGCAGATGTAGGTGCAGATAAATAATTATATCGAGGATTTTCAATGACAAGACGACTGTGATTGCTATTTAACAGTTTTGGTCAGAAAAGACCATCATCAGGCCTGTGAAAGATTACAGAAAAAGTGAGTCAGCACACAGCAATACAAAAAATTAATGACATGATTCGGTATTCGAATTCATTCAGTATTCGAATAAGCTAGAATTTAAGAGAATGTTCTTGAAAATGTAAATTGGTGATGTGATTAATTTTTTGTATTACTGTGTGCTGACTCACTTTTTCTGTAAACTTTCGCAGGCCTGATGATGGTCTTTTCTGACCGAAACTGTTAAATTGCAATCACAGTCGTCTTGTTATTAAAAATCCTCGATATAATTTTTCGTAAATTATTTCTTCATCTGCAACAGAATCGAGTAAACCGCCTGCTCCTTTTACAATGATTTTTTATTGTTATTGGTTCTAATTTTGTTTAAAAAAAATTGAATTCATATTTTGAAGGGATTTTTTATACAAAAATAAAACCAATAATAATAAGAAAAATTTTTACAAAATATAAATTCAAAAGCTTTAGAGCGACATAAGCCACACATGGCTTTTTTCTTTCTTTTTTAAAACATTAATTAAATTAAGATATTTTTAAACTGTCCACGTTTCCAATCGCAACCTTCTTCAATGTTTTTTTTTTCCCTTTTGGCTATTGAGACCATTTAGGCTCTTCATTATTAAATTGAATTAAATTAATTTTTTATATAAATAGAATTGAGTATGAAAGTTTTTACAGTATTGTATAAATATTTGTAAATATATATAATTTTTCATAATAATGAAAAATTGGAGATATCAGCCAAATTGGAATAATCCAGGTTCAATAAAACTCCCTGAATAAGACGTTTCGGCCTGAATTTATTTGGCCATCTTCAGTTATTGGGCTACAAAATTGTATATAGATATTAACAAAATTTTTTACATTCTATTACTACAATATATTTTTTTAAGTTGGTTGTGTTGTTTTTATTTTTACTTACAATTATACACATAGTGCAAGTGCACATGTGCACTGTGTATAATTGTAAGTAAAAATAAAAACAACACAACCAACTTAAAAATATATTGTAATAATAGAATGTAAAAAATTTTGTTAATATCTATATACAATTTTGTAGCCCAATAACTGAAGATGGCCAAATAAATTCAGGCCGAAACGTCTTATTCAGGGAGTTTTATTGAACCTGGATTATTCCAATTTGGCTGATATCTCCAATTTTTCATTATTATCACATCACCAGCCACAACCCAAAAGTAACTATATAATTTTTCTTTAATCATAATAGAATTATTCACGCATTACTGTATAAATTACAGTAACAATTAACTTTCCTTTAAAATCGCGATTAGTGACGACCAAACAGTTTAAAAAAAATAGAATAATTCTCAATTGTAGTGTGTATAATTTTTTTTTTTTTTTTAAATTACTGATTGAGACTCACTTCCCAGTAAAGGCTTAAGTATAGACTTGGTTGGTTTAAATAAAGAAATAATCACATAAGAGGTCTTTAACGTTGGCACTCACTGTAGAATTTGAAGAAATTTTTGTGTCATACCCAATACCGGTAAATGAATTGAGGACTTAAAATTATTTTAATTGCTTAATAAGATTTCCCATTATATTAATTCGTTCATGTTTCTTTAAGAATTTCTAAGTATCCAAAAAAGGCATTTGTTAAGAATTCTTCAAATTGTAGGTGAGGGTCTGATCAAATAAAAAAATAGTATTAATATATTCAAGAAACAGCTCAAGTAGAATTCCATCAATTCTCGAAGGTTTACTTTGAAGTTTGCAAGGTGGACGTGCAGATTTTTAAATAATTTTAAACAATTATTTTTCAGAAATTTTATTAGCTGATAACTGATTGCAATGTACAGTTTCGGTCATCTAGTGTGACCATCATCAGGCCTGGAATATATATCGAATAATCTTTAATTTACAGGACATTACATTTTTTATTATAATTGCATTATTTCATTTTATACATTTAAAAATTTTTTCCTTCTTTTTTATTCTTTTTTATACGAAATTTTATTATTTATTATTATTAAACAAATTTATAATTACCATTATTATAAATTATAAATTTGTTTAATAATATCTGCTCTATTTTTGAATCATTTATTAGAATTGAGAATGTTGGCTATTTATAAAATTTCGTATAAAAAAGAATAAAAAAAGAAGGAAAATTTTTTTAAATGTGGTATAAAATAAAATAATGCAATTGTATATATTATATAGGTCACACTAGATGACCGAAACTGTACATTGCAATTAGTTGACAGCTAATAAAATTTCTGAAAAATAATTGTTTAAAATTATTTAAAAATCGGCACGTCCACCTTGCAAACTTCAAAGTAAACCTTCGAGAATTGATGAAAAAAATAGTAAATAGTAATTAGAATTTTTGGAGCTCTTTCAGCAACAGAGGCCATACGAGCAAAAAAGATATTTCGGAAGTATAAATAATAGTTATTTATATGATTATATATTTAGAATTCCGTGGTATTTTTGTATTTATATTAACATTATAATAAGAATTGAAGGTTATACATTGACATATCGGGAATGCACGTTAGAGAAAGAGACAGAGAGAGAGATCCCCGTTAAGTGAAAGGGTTTGTATATTAACTTAACACTCTGAAGGAAGGATTGGGCGATATTCGCCTTTACAAGGCCAATAGTTGTCTTGATGCAAGTGACCTTTGACCTCGGTCTCGGCTTGTAAAAGGTCTTTGATTTCCAACGGCTTTACAGACACAGATGCTCTCAACACGTCAAATAGACCGAGTATTATATATAATCCATCTCCTAATTATATAGTAAAAAATTTAAATAGTCCTATATTTAATTTCATATTAGTCGGTGAGGTGGGTTGGCTACCATTATCAAAATTCATAAATAGAGCCGCCCCATTATGCGAATCATTCTTTTATAGCGCCCTCACCCTCTCCTCTTCTCTACATTTTTTTTAAAGAAAGTTATTAATAATTTATAAAGTAGAATACAATGTAATTAATTACATAAATCACAAATTAATTTGAAGAATGGAAGCCTCAGTCATACTGACAGGTAGTTTATTTAAATGTATTTTCATAATAGAAATATGATATTAAATAAAAGGAACTTGGAAAATTTTTTAGGTTTGCTTAAAGAAGTTGTATATATCACGAATTTGAAAAGAAATAAAGGAGAAATAAGGGAAAAAATGTAGAGAATGGAAGAAAAAAGAATGAGAAAAAGACGGAAAGATAAACGAAAGAAAGATGAAAACTGCTAGACTCCTACCACAAGAGGCGGAAATTCTATCACTGAGCTATAGTCCAAAAGGCTATTATTATTGTTCTTTTAACATTATAATAGCCCACGGGGCGTGGTGTAGAGGTTAGCGTGCTAACCTCATATACCAAACGTCGCGGGTTCGGACCCAGGCAGTCCGATGATTTTATTTAAGCCATCTGGATACCAGATGGCTTAAATAAGAATGCCTGGACCCCATATATGTATATTAAATCAATAACGGTTATCGTAAATGTCTTATATGGCCTGAGCTGCCGAAAAGACAGGGTCCGCCGCAGGCGGGCTCCGAGCCAGCGGCTGGGGGGTCCAGGGGGGCGTAGCCCCCGCCTCTAGACGCCAGCCCGTTTCTCATATTTAAGGCGAGGGTCCGCCGCAGGCGGGCCCGAGCCAGCTGGTGGGGTCCAGGGGGCGTAGCCCCCCCCTGTCTAGACGCGAAGCCCGCCGAAGGCGGGCGGCGCGGCTAGTCTCTATGATTAGCGCATTTTTTTTTTTTTATAATAAGCTACCTATTATTTTAAAATCTTTTTTATTTATATCGAATCTAATAATACGATTATATAAAACAGGTCTCTCTATAACAAGGTGAAAAAAAAGGGGATAAAAATATATATATTTTTTTTCTTAAATCTAGAGAAAGTCTCCGCTATGATTAATACAAACTGGATAATAAATAAAATGGGTGAATGAGCTAAATTAGAATCACGAACTTTAATCATATCCCACACACACACACACACACACATTCTAACTGACCTTGTACTCATTTTTCGTTCCTCTTTAACCTCTAAAATTTTATTGCATTCTCTTTAATTGTCTCCTACAAATGAATTAACAAATTAATGAACATTACGATATATTTGTTTTGTTTGTTTTTTTTGAAATAAGAAATTGAAATCTCTGGAGGTTTGTGTTTTGAAATGGCTAAGAATATTATTATAATAATAAAAGGAAATCCCCACTCTTGTTATTTTCCTTTGATAAAATGGTAACCTGATGAAATATCAGATTATATCGCTCGCTATCTGCCCCGGTTAATGATGGCATAATTGGAATAAAACAGGGATGTCCAATATTTTAAGTTATTTCGGCAACTTGTTTTGAACCAGTTGATTCACTTCTTATTAACTATAATAGCTATCCCACGGATAAGACTTTCCTGTCTTTTTACATCTAGTTAAGGGGGTTCAGGAGCAACGTCTAAACGTACTTTAAAAATAATTTTTCAATGCGGTTTTTTTTTTAAATGAATTAAATTCATAAGAGATTATTGGGACATCGAGCTATAATTCTTTTTAATGATTTATTAAAAAATTATCGTAATTAATTTTTTTGTTATCAAGCAAATACAAAAAAAACAATCTGTCCCAATAATCTTTAATGTTTTTTAAATTTCAAAATGAATTTATTGTTATTATTAATCACATATTAATTAAGAAATTTTTAAAATAAGCTTAGATGATTTATTTAAAGTTCATCTGTCAAATTAGTTCAGCATTCTGACAATAGATGGCAGGCTAGTCTAACAGCTTATCCCCTAATAGCCTATATCTGGCCTATATTTAAATATTTTTATGCTTTTATAAAAGATACATAATATATAATAACATTTATAAAGTATTTATTGTTAAAAGATCAATGAAAATCAACCAAATGCATTAAATATTATTAGCTACCATTCTGACATCTCTTGGCAAATTTTTGAATTACTTGATTTTTGGGCATACTTTTAATGACACACTACGCCATCTTAGCGGGAAAAACATGCGTAACCACTTCGGTCCTGAGCCCCCTTAATTTAATCATATGATTAAATAAGAGCCCAGGCCGCAGTTTGTTAGCTAAGGCTTAGCTTCACCCTTTAGATGAAATTAAAAACAATTTATATAAATAAAGCCTTTATTAAATGGAGATAGCCAATGAAGTAAAGACTTATTTAATAAATTAATTGTCGACGTTTTTGTCCCAAATAACGACCTTCCTCATTAATTGTCAAAATACAAGATTTTTAATTATATTGGATTTTTATCTAGTATTCTGCTCTGACGCACTAGAGTAATTAATTAATTGTCCATTTTGCTCTTCGGTAAATCCAGTTTGAACAAAAAAAATAATTTTTTTTTCTTTCTTATTTTTGTTAATCTTAGATCCAAGTATTAAAATAACCAAAATCTTCTTCTATCAATTAATGGGGTTAGAAACAAAGGGAGATGAAAGGTATGATTGCGAGATATTTACATTTAAAAGTTGCATCAAAAATACAGTATTTTTATTTTCTGAACAAATGACCCTTAGAAAGTAGAGATAGGCCGTCGCTGCTGATCAAATGGATCCCGTTAATTCTTTTTCTTTAAATTAAATGGTCTTTGACCCCCCCCTCTCTCCTCCCCTCTAGTGTCTTACACTAAAGCAATAAAGATTATGAGAACATACAATAATTTCTCTCATACTTATTGTACATTACATATTTGTATTTGCAATAATAAAATGAATTTCTCTCAATCATTTTATTATAGTCTAATATGTTTAGCATTTAAATGACATATTTCATGATGAAAGATTCAATTTGTGACTCTAGCCATTTAAATGAGAAAATGAAAAGCAAAAACACTTTTTGAGTGCCCTCTGAGTCCAAAAAAGTGCTTTTCGCAACATGGTCCGTTTGCCTGTCTGTGAATAAATCTATATCTCACGAACGAAAAGAGGTTGAAATTTTATATTTAAGTTAGGCACCCCCCCCCCACCTCCCCTACCGGGATGTAACACGAAGCTTTTGAACAAAACCGACCAAAGAGTACAAATACTTTATTGATGAACTTTTTATATTTTCTCAAAATTCGATTTTGATTAAAATCTATATCTTCTATATATATAATTCACTAATGTCCGTCTGTCTGTCACGCTCTATTTAGGCAACTTCCCGTTGGAATTTTGAAATGAAATTTTATATTCATAAAGAGGATCTTCTCGGAACTACAGGAAAATTATTTTTATCCCGAAATTCCTATAACTTTTGGAGTTATTAATTCTTAAAGTTACGATTTCTCCCATAGGAAATGTATAGAGAAATATTTATGTATTCTTTTCATTTGTGTATTCCATGAATGTAAACAAATCCTCAAGCAGGCACTGGATTGGAATGGAATAATAATAATAATAATTTTCTTTTCATAATTAAGAAGAAAAGGCCCACGGGGCTTGGAGTTGGTAGCGTGCCTTCCTTCTATACCGAACGTCGCGGGTTCAGTCACACCATATTACCCCCTCCCAAGAAACTTCTGGATCCGCTCTTGTCGCATTGTCGACCGAAACGTCGCTGTGGGTTCGAATATATTAGAGAAACATAGTTACTTGGTCTTTTATCTAGTATTCTGCTCTGACGCACTAGAGTAATTAATTAATTGTCCATTTTCCTAAATCCAGTTAGAACAAAAAAAAAAAACAAAAAAAAAAAAAAAACAGTTTTTTTCTTTCTTTCGGACCCCAGGCAGTCCGATAATTTTATTTAAGGCATTTGGATACCAAATTACTTAAATAGAAATGCCCGGACCCCAAATAGATATTATAAATAATAACGGTTATCGTCAAAGTCTTTAATGGCCTAAGTTGCCGAAAGGACTGTGTGAATGTGTGTGTGTGTGTGTGTGTGTGTGTGTGCCGAGGGGGCCCGCCCCCCCCAAATTTCCTAAATACATATAGCCCTATAGGGATATAGAGACAATAATGGGTCTCGCCCCCCCCCCCCCCCGAAATATTTGCTCGGCCCCGTAGCACGAAAATCTCAGGTTCCGCAAAAGAGTGAAATGTTCCGCGAACCGCACATAAAAAATTTTTTGGTTCCGCAGGTGCTAAAAATTTTTGGCTTTCTAAAAAAAAAAAAGATAAAATATTTTTACGGAAGGGAAAAATTTTGGCTCTCTAAAAAAGAGGTAAAATATTTTTACGGACGAGAAAAATTTTTGGTTCCGCGAACGGCACATGAAAAAAATTTTGGTTCCGCAAAATCAAAATTTTGGTTCCACGAAAAACAAAATTTTTCGCAGAAAAATTTTTTGAGGACAGGCCCCCCCGAAAAAAATTTCTATATACGCCCCTGGTGTGTGTGTGTGTTAAAAAAAAGATGTACTGTATTGTCCGAAACTAAATATATCTCGACACAAATAATCTAGTGTGCGACCAGTCACACCAGATTTTTTTTTTTTTTGAACTCGTGAGAGAAGGAAGCTGCAAGAAGACCCATTCCCTCATTCCCTCATTAAGGAGAAAATATTATAAAATAATAAATAAACAGAAATTTGTGTCATCTGTCCAAATTGGCAGGCAACTCCTCCCTCCCCCTTCGTCGTCGTCGTCGTCGTCGTCGTCGTATACAAATGTAGAAATTCTTTTATTATGGAAGTGCAATGCAATTTCCCAATCTGACGCGCGTTGCGAGAGTAACTCAGGTGTAACGTTAAAATTTTTGTTAAAAATTTTTATTATATAATAATTGTCTGCTTACTTTTTAAAAGTGTCTATTTATTATTGAGTGGTTTAAAAACTTTAGAACGGATTAATCGGTCAATGTCCCTTCGGACAATTAACAAAATTTGAAAATAATCAGCCAAAAGAGAATATTTTCGTCATTGCTTCTACCTAATCTGAAAAAATCTGGTGTGACTGATCGCACAGCACTTAACTTTCTCTTACCTTCGGTAATCGAAATTTGTGTCTGTGCTTGTCACACCAGATTTTTCGTGTTGACCTATATTTAGTTTCCGCCGATATATTAGAATTTCAAGATGTAAAATTTAGAAGTATGGGAAAATATTTATATTTTGTTACCATGGCAACCATTTCTCCTATTCCTTTTCTATGAAGTACAAGGTTAAAGTGGTCTTCAGAAGATTTAAATGGCAAAATGAATTTTAATCAAAATTTTTGGAGCGAATTTTGAGAAAATCGAAAAAAACTGAAAAAGTACATCAGTAAAGTACTAGTACTCTTTGGCCGATTTTGTTTAAAAGCATATTTTTATGGTCCAGAAGGGTAGAAAACTTAAATATAAAATTTCAGCCTCATAGCTCAATTCTTTTATGCTTAAAATTGAAAACACACAGACAGACGGACCATGTCGCTAAAACCCCTTTTTTGGATTCAGGGGACCTCAAAACGCGAAGATCCATCGAAATCTCGACATCGAATTTTTGACATAAATCCAATACTTTCCCTCTCTATATATAATACATATATACATAGGTAAGAGAAAGTAAAAAATCATTTGTTTTTGTATTGTAAATAGAATACCCTTAGGTGTTTAGAGTGGCCTAAAACGAGGGGTGTTTTTCATATTTCTGTAGTATTAATTACTACAATTTGAAGTTTGTGGAACTTCCTCGACCGGTATGCTTGAAATTTTAATTTTGTTTATTTTTTTTTTCGCTTATTTCAATATTATTTAACGTTTAGCGTTGAGGTCACCAGTTTTGTAGTAGGTGCGTTAGAGTAATATCATATTCATATCATATTTCATATTTTTTCTAATATAAGGTTTACTTCCTGTCCCTGTGTGTATGTGCCTATTAGGGCGCTGATTGGCCAGAATATAAGGAATTTGACTCAAAGAAAGAAATTAAAACTTTAAAATTTTGATGTAACAGGGGGATGTATGGCTGTAGAGTAGACGTTGAAAGAGATAAGAATAAAAAAACAAGAAGAAAATTTATCCTATGTAGTTTCTTTATTTATATTCAGCCCACGGCTAACGTTTCGATCCTAAAATTTTGCTTCGATACCAGTTTATATTTAAATTCGACAAAGTTTCGTAATTGTTACAAAACACGGCGATGTCAAAAAATAAAAGCTTTTAATTTTTACTTTCTCTTAATATATATAGAGAGAAAGTATTGGATTCATGTCAAAAATTCGATGTCAAGATTTTGATGGACTTGAGGTCCCCTAAATCCAAAAAGTGGTTTTCGCGACATGGTCTGTCTGTCTGTGAACAAATCTCATTAACGAAAAGAGATATGAAGCTGAAATTTTATATTTAAGTTAGGCACCTCTATGGGACATGACACGAAGCTTTTGAACAAAATCGACCAAAGAGTACTAGTACTTTACTGATGCACTTTTTCAGTTTTTTTTTCGATTTTCTCAAAATTCGATCTAACGATTTTGATTAAAATTCAAAAATCAATTATTTTTTAGATGCTCTTTAAAATGTATATTCTCATTTTGCCATTGAATTCTTCTGAAGACCACTTTACTCTTGTACTCCATAGGAAGAATAAGAGAAATGGTTGCCATGGTAACAAAATATAAATATTTTGCCATACTTATAAATTTTACATCTTGAATTCTAATATATCGGTGGAAAATAAATATATGTCGACACAAAAAATCTGGTGTGACAAGCACAGGAAGGGTAAGAGAAAGTTGAGTGCTGTGCGACCAGTCACACCAGATTTTTTTATTTTTGGCCTCCTTTAATTAAAAACAAAATTTTTCTTTTCTTTCAATTGAAAGGGAGTGAGAGGGTGGATGGCGTTGAGAGTGAGAGAGAGTGGGAGACGGAAGTTGCAAGTCTCATTGGTTGTCCGTCTATCGGTCACAGGCCGTTGGAGCGCAATCTAGATTTAAAAAGTAAAAATATACAAAAAGAAATATAAAAATAAAAAAGGAAAAATCTAATATATACGTTTAGAAAAAGAAAAAAAATAAAATCCTTTCACTCTCTCTTTACATGATGACGTAGCCGCAAAGAGGGAGGGGTAGGGTGGGGTGGGGAGAGTGACTGGTTGCACTCTCTAGTCACTCTGCCGTAGAGACGAAAACGACAGAGAGAGATCCAAGAGACGATCACCTGCATGCAGTATTTGCTGTGCTGTCATTGAGTGTGCTGTTGTTGTTGTTGTTTATTTGTTGCGCTCGCGTGTGAGTGTCCGTGTGTAGGTGATGAGTGGGACAAACGGTGGTGGCAATCAGTGTGGGGGGACAACAATCCGGGGGCTCTGAGGCCCGAAGGGGGTGCAACTGATTAACGCACAGCCCTTCCTCGTCCTCCGAGGCCTCCCATGGACTCTTCTTCTTCTTCATCTTCATCTTTAAACAAATAACAACAAATACAAAAAAAAAAGGTATTTAACTCATACGCTCACTTTCTTTGCCAATCAGTAAGGAAGTGTTTGTCTGTCCATTTCAAACTCGTGACTTGACTTTCATTTTATATAAAAATCTTTTGGAATACGTAGGGTGAGAATGAAAACGATAAAACGTTATCAAATGTCTTTTGCTATTTAGTGAAACTTGAATTTTAATGATCAAACACTGTAGCAGTGATTTGTTTCCTCTGGGCAAAGAATACTTTCCAAATAAGGAAATAAATTTTCATTTTTTTTTTTTTTTTTTTTAAACACTCACGCTTTTTTTCTCATTCACACAGTCTTTTCGGCAACTTAGGCCATTTAAGACTTTACAATAACCGTTATATAAACCTTGTTAAGCATTAGTGTATCAAGCGCCAAAAAAAAATTCAAAATTCAGTTAAGCACGGAATATTGTTTCAAATGCTATAATTAATAGTATTTTTTACTTTCTCTTACCTCTATATATATATGTTAATATATATAGAGAGAGAAAGTATTGGATTCATATCAAAAATTCGATGTCGAGATTTTGATGGATATACACGTTTTGAGGTCCCCTGAATTCAAAAAAGTGGTTTTCGCAACATGGTCTGTGTGTCTGTGAACAAAATATCTCAAGAACGAAAAAAGCTAAGAGGTTGAAATTTTATATTTAAGTTAGGCATCCCCATGGGACGTGACACGAAGCTTTTGAACAAAATCGACCTAAGAATACTAGTACTTTACTGATGCAAAAAAGGAAAAATACTCATACTTGAAAAAATACTCGATACTTGGTGATATCGATACTTTTCTTCCGATACGATAACAAGTACAAGTATCGATACCACATCCCTAGTAAGGAGCATATACCAAATTTCATCGATCTAGCTGCTTTGGTTTATAAGCAATCGTGTACACACACACACACACACACAAACATATTGCCATTTTTGGACTCAGGGTGATCTAAAAAGTGTAGAAACATCAAAATTTTGATGTCGAATTTTTTACGATAAGAATACTTTTTCTATATGAGAAATTTAAAATAAGTATATTGGCTAATAAAGCAAGAGAAATATTTTATACTCTATTGATATATTTAAGACAAAATTTAAATTTAATATAAATGATTAATTATAGAATAATAATTGTGAGATTTAAATATTTCAATTTTTAATTCTCATATCGTCTATGAAAACTACTTGACGAATTTCCATGGCTTTTTTTTACTTTCTCTTACCTCTATATATATGTTAATATATAGAAAGGGAAAGTATTGAATTAATGTCAAAAATTCGATGTCAAGATTTTGATGGATATATACCGTAGGTACGTAGGTCCCCTGAATCCAAAGTGGATTACGCAACATGGTCTGTCTGTGTGTGTGTGTGTGTCTGTGAACAAAATATCTCAAGAACGGAAAGAGCTAGGAGGTTGAAATTTTATATTTAAGTTAGGCACCCCCATGGGACGTGACATGAAGCTTTTGAACAAAATCGACCAAAGACTACTAGTACTTTACTGATGCATTTTTTCAGTTTTTTTTCGATTTTCTCTAAATTTGCTCCAACGATTTTTTTTTAATTCAAAAATAAATTATTTTTTAGATTCGCTTTAAAATGTATATTCTCATTTTGCCATTGAAATTTTCTAAAGACCACTTTACTCTTGTACTCCATAGAAAAGATAGGAGAAATGGTTGCCATGGTAACACAATATAAATATTTTCACATACTTATAAATTTTACATCTTGAATTCAATTGTACCCTACTGTCGGAAACTAAATACATGTCGACACAAAAAATCTGGTGTGACAAGCACAGAACACAACTTTCGATTACCGAAGGTAAGAGAAAGTTGTGTGCTGTGCGCCAGTCACACCAGATTTTTTTTTATAGTTACATTTACAACGTTCTAATTTTACGTGTATTCTTAATTCTGGTATTTTGTACTCGACTGCAGAGTATTTAAAGTGGAAGTTAAAAAAAAAATAATCAACTCTCTCTCTCTCACTGTGTTTTTTTTTTTTTTTTTTTTTAAACATTCACACTTTTTCTCATTCACACTCACACTCACACTGTCTTTTCGGCAAATCAGGCCATATAAGACATCTACGATAACCGTTATGAATATATATTATTTAGGGTCCAGGCATTCTTATTTAAGCCATTTTGTATCCAAATGCCTTATATAAAATCATCGGACTGCCTGGGGTCCGAACGCGCGACGTTTGGTATACGAGGTTAGCACGCTAACCTCTACACCAAGCCCCGAGGGCTCACTGTGTTTACTTCTATCAGATATTCAACTCTTGCCCTTTCTATTACCCATCTAAATATTTTTTATGTAAAATTTATATGTAAACTAGCCGAGCGAGTGCCGCAATTTTTCGGCCAACTCGTTACAGGCAATTAAAAAAAAATATAGTGTGACTGGTCGCACAACACACAATTCTCTCTCTATATATTAACATATATAAAGATAAGAGAAAGTATCATTATTATTATTTGAACTTCCTATCCGGATCCCCGTTTATTTATCCGAGGTGCTTTCGTACACCCACACCTCAAACCCAACCGGCTTCTGACCGTAGCCATCTACCGGCACCCCGTGAAGTTGCATCATTTCCTATCTCTAACTTCTCCTCTTTAGTTCATTTCTAGCTAGTGAACTAATCCTTATTTCTGGTTCCAACCGGCTCCTTATATCCAACCTCTTCTATGCTATGGAGGAGGAGCTCCCTCAGCACTGACTCCTTTCGAAGAATGCATCACTGAGAGGAAATTTTCTTTACGTCCTTTCCACAGGACGGGATGCCACAGCAGCTCCCTCTCCTCGTAGATTTGCCTGGGAGATCCTATATTCCAATCCAGTGCCTGCTTGAGGATTTGTTTACATTAAATAAATATTTTTATTTAGTGAAGAATCCCGCACGGCAAAGATTTGAGCAGGAATCATTCTTTGTAGAAGCCGACACCCTAGCTCACTACACCAGCGAGCCCTCTAAGAGAAAGTATTTTTTTATTTATTTTTGAAATTCCTATCGGGATCCCCGTTTATTTGCCCGAGGTGCTTTCGTGTACGAAGACACACACCTCAAACCCAACCGGCCTCTGGCCGTAGCCATCTACCGGCACCCCGTGAAGTTACATCATTTCCTATCTCTAACTCCTCCTCCTGCTTTCGTCTCTAGCTAGTGAACTAATCCTTATTTCTGGTTCCAACCGGCTCCTTATATCCAACCTCTTCTATGCTATGGAGGATGTCCTGGTTTGGGGAGGGACTCCCTCAGCACCGGCGTGTAGCCTGCTCCTTTCGAAGAATGCATCACTGAAAGGGAACCTTCTTTACGTCCCTTCCACAGGACGGGATGTCACAGCGACTCCCTCTCCTCGTGGAGTTGCCTGAGGGCTATTGTGGTAAGATCCTATATTCCAATCCAGGGCTTGCTTGAGGATTTGTTTACATTAAATAAATATTTTTATTTAATGAAAAATCCCGCACGCCAAGGATTTGAAAAGGGATCTTCTTTGCAGAAGCTGACACCCTAGCTCACTACCCCAGCGAGCCCTCCTAAGAGAAAGTAAAATAAAAATTTAATTATATAACAATTCTTATTAATTTTCATTTGAGAGATTTAATTATTAATTATTTTTAATTAATTGGTTTTAATTTTCCATAAGGCAAGACAAAACTCATTAATCGTTAATTCATCAATTTTAATCATAAATAATTGTTAAACATAAATATTACAGAGGACCGCACACGGTCGATTTTTAGTCGAGCGATAGTTTAGTCGATGGGCATATATGCATTAAGTTCAATGAAGGTGCGCGCACACACACAACTGCGGCTCAACTCGATTTTTTAATCAAATACGATCGATCTGCACTTTTGATTAAAAAATCGAGCAACTCTTTGAATGTCATTGCTGCCTATTGAAGCGCGCAAACGATCGACAGTTTAGTTGGCCAATTAAAAAAAAAAAAAATTATAAATTGCAAAATTTCAATTTAAAAATCATAAATAAAATAGAGTATAAATTCAGGAATAATATTAGATTACTATTTAAACTCATTATCATCCTCATCAATTAAAAAACTTTTCCGGATGTTGTAAGAAGCCTGTGGAAAGCTCCTTTTCTTAGTCTCTCACTATATATTGGATGGACCCAGTACCGCTTTTGATTTTGTTTTTTCGATTTTCTTTTTGCTTTCTCTTACCTCTATATATATGTTAATATATATAGAGAGAAAGTATTGGATTCAAGTCGAAAATTCGATGTCAAGATTTTGATGGATATACACGTTTCCCTGAATCCAAAAAAGTGGTTTTCGCGACATTGTCTGTCTGTGAACAAAATATCTCAATAAAGGAAAAGAGCTAGGAGGTTGAAATTTTATATTTAAGTTAGGCACCCCCCTGGGACGCGACACGAAGCTTTTGAACAAAATTGACCAAAGGGTACTAGTACTTTACTGATGCACTTTTTCAGTTTTTTTCGATTTTCTCAAAATTTGCTCCAACGATTTTTTTTTTTTTAATTTCAAAAATCAATTATTTTTTAGATGCTCTTTAAAATGTATATTCTCATTTTGTCATTGAAATCTTCTGAAGACCACTTTACTCTTGTACTCCATAGAAAAGATAGGAGAAATGGTTGCCATGGTAACAAAATATAAATATTTTCCCATACTTATAAATTTTACATCTTGAATTCAATTGTACCCTACTGTCGGAAACTAAATATATGTCGACACAAAAAATCTGGTGTGACAAGCACAGAACACAACTTTCGATAACCGAAGGTAAGAGAAAGTTGTGTGCTGTGCGCCAGTCACACCAGATTTTTTTAAAGTATAATAAAGAAAGTAAAAATGCCTTCTTTTTTTTAACATCTTTACCGTTGAATGTCCAAATATAAAACAATATTGAACAATAATGGAGCCTTAGAGGTGATAATATAGAACAGGGGCAGAGTCAAAATGTCGCCTCAGATGCCGAAAAAGAACTTAAATATCCTCAAATCAGAAGCACTAACGCGAACAGATTTTAATATTTTAATTTAAAAATACCAACTTCAATAAGTTTTCACTTTCGTTTATGGGATTCCTCAATTATTGATGTTTCATTCCCATGCTGGTTGAGATTGTCATAAATATTACGTCAAATTTTAAATATCAAACTTGCTTATAACTTTTTTTTTTTTTTAATATAGGCCTACAAACATCTCTTTTAATATACGTGTATTATAATTTATGTCAATTATAGATTTGAGATTAAATTCTCAAAATGCTGAAAGTGAAAACTAGCTATTAAAATTGATCTTTTTATAAAGGCTAGTCGAACATAGAGTAAGGATATTAAAATTAATGTTAAATAAATAAATAAATTTCCGTATAATGGAATGTCAAAAAAGAAAAACAATTACGTCCCACCTCTCCTTAGTTACGCTAGTGAGCTCGGTCATGACTCGGTTCACATCACGTGATAGCAACAGAAATTAATTTCTGTGTGTACTGTTCTGACTGCACGTTGAACGCTTGAATATTTTCAATTCAATCATCGAATAGAAACAAAAGCTTTGAATTGTACTGTATGAGATAGATTTTAAGGGTTCCTTTTTTTTGTCCTATTAGCTAACGCCAAATTAAAATTTCATCTTATTTATACTTAAGAAAATTTCCTATATCACTTGTTTTTCTAACATTTCTTTTTAAATAACTTAAAAATAAAGAAAAGAGTTAATTTTTCGGCAATTTCTCTTTAATAATGAAGAAAATTCGCTATTATTATATTTGTAGAACAGAAATTTCCTACAACTTTATTTTTACTTTCTCTTACCTCTACTTATTTATATGTTAATATATATAGAAAGTATTGGATAGGTAATATAAATTATACACAAGGTTATTTGTTTCAATTCATTTTATTAACTTTATACGTATTTCGGCACACATGGTGTCGAAATTCGTATAAAGTTAATAAAATGAATTGAAACAAATAAGCTTGTGTATAATTTATATTACCTATTTAAATATGTTTCAACTAGTGCCAACGGTCGCCAGTATCAATTTAAGAAAGTATTGGATTCATGTCAAAAATTCGATGTCGAGATTTTGATGGATATACACGTTTTGAGGTGCCCTGAATCCAAGAAAGTGGTTTTCGCGACATGGTCTGTCTGTCTGTCTGTGAACAAAATATCTCTAGAACGAAAAGAGATAGGAGGCTTAAATTTTATATTTAAGTTAGATTCCCCCATGGGACGTGATACGAAGCTTTTGAACAAAATCGACCAATGAGTTCTAATACTTTACTGATGCACTTTTTCAGTTTTTTTCGATTTTCTCAAAATTCCCTCCAACGATTTTGATTAAAATTCAAAAATCAATTATTTTTTAAATTCTCTTTAAAATGTATATTCTCATTTGGCCATTGAAATCTTGAGAAGACCACTTTACTTCTGTACTTCATAACTTGCTAGGGTAACAAAATATAAATATTTTCCCATACTTATAAATTTTACATCTTGAAATTCGAATATATCTTACTGTTAGAAACTACATTAAATAAATATATGTCGAACAAAAAATCTGGTGCGACAAGCACAGAACACAAATTTCCTATATCGAAGCTAAGAGAAAGTTGTGTGCTGTGCGACCAGTCACACCAGATTTTTTATATCTTGAATAATAATGTACCGTAGTCCTCGGGCTTGGTTTAGTTGGTAGAGTGCCTACCGTCGCGGGTTCAGACCCCAGGCAGTCCGATGATTTTATTTAAACCATTATGACCCCCCCCCCCCCCCTCTTCCCCATTTTGTAAAATAATACAAAAACAAAAACTTTTAATGCTAAAAAATATAAATGTATATTAAAGCGGAGTAAAAAAAAATTCCTAGTCATATGCAGCCAAAATTATTGTGACGTTTCGGCCTTCTTAAGAGCCGGAGGCGAGAATAAATGAAATTTGATTTGGATACCAAATGGCTTAAATAGAAATGCCTGCCTGGACCCCCAATAGATATTAATAATTAACTGTTATCGTAAAGTCTTAAATGGCCCAAGTTTTCGAAAAGACTGTGCAAATGTGTGTGTGAGTGTAATGTGTAAATGTATTGTCGGAAACTAAATATATGACCACAAAAAAATCTGGTGCGACCAGTCACACCAGATTTTTTAATTATTTAAATACTTCTCCCTCCCCTCCGTGGCCAAGATGATGATAAATGTCAATATTGATAATCTTAAAGCCAAGGGGAGTGGGTTTGAATTCCAGGCAATCCGATGAATTTATTTATTTGGTTACCAAATGGTACAGTACGGGACCCCAATATATTTTGTAATTAATTATAAGATGTCGAAAAGAGTTTATTTAAACATTTCAAGGCAAATATTGAAGGAATTTCATTCAGTAAGAGGATATCTCTGGTCTAATGATTTGAATTGAATTAAATAATGAAGAATTTGACGAATTTTTATTGTTCTTTTTTTGGTTGGCATAACGAATCATCAATTCAAAGGTCTTATTGCCACACCAGTCATATTTCCTATTAAATAAATAGGCCTACTGCCAAAAAAAACAAACATTTGTTAGGCTTTGATTAAAAAGGAAAACATCTATCTGTTTATTTCAATACACTGTAAAAAAAAATATAAATTTTCAATCATTTTTCATATAGTTGATTTAATATTAATATACCCAGGATATGAAATAAAATTAATATAAACGTTTATGAACAAATTACCAACTTTTAAACTTATCTTTTTCTTTGTTTGCCGCCAAATTTTGAAATCGTTAAAAGCGTACCGCGACAAGTTGAGAATCACTGGTCTAAACGTTCTCAAATAACTCGACTACCTCAAGGAATTTTTATTAATATCACATTAGATTTTTTTTGTGTCTAGATATATCAATTTCCGCAGAAATAATAAATTCAATATGTAAAAAAATTTTTAAACATGGGAACCATTTCTTTCCTATGAAGTACAAGAGTTAAGTGTGCTTCAAACAGTTTCAATGGCTAAATAAGGATATACATTTTTTTTTGCCTACGGGCTTGGACTAGTTGGTAGCGTGCCTACCTTCTATACCGAACCTCACGGGTTCGGACCCCAGGCAGTCCGATGATTTTATTTAAGCCATTTGAATACCAAATAGCGTAGGGATGCTGGGCGATGCCTCTTTTGTGTTCCGGGTATATGTTGCATTGGGTGGGGTTTTAAAGAGTATCTAAAAAATAGCCTAAGCGATTTATGAAGTTTAAACAAAATCGTTGGAGCGAATTTTGAGAAAATCGAAAAAAACTGAAAAAGTGCATCAGTAAACTACTAGTACTCTTTAGCCGATTTTGTTCAAAAGCTTCGTGTCACGTCCCAGGGGGGTGTCTAACTTAAGGAGGTTCAGGAGTGACGTCTAAACGTACACTGTTAAAAATTTTCGAGCCATATTCATACACATGTGTAGGAAGTCTGTTACACAAACTGTTTATGAATATTCATTTTGGGTATATGAGAAAGGTCATATACCAAAAATGAACTTTCATATTCGAGTATGTGAAAAAATTCATTTTCGGGTATATGAATCAATTCATTTTTGGTATATGAAATTTAAATTACGGGTATATGAAAAAATTCATTTTCGGGTATATGAATAAATTCATTTTTGGTATATGAAATTTAAATTACGGGTTTATGAGAAATAATATACTTTTTTGCGAAAAATGAAAGTACGAGAACTTTTAATTATAGACGACATATTTGTATTAAATATTTATTAAAAATATATAAATACTGTACAAATATATATATTTTTAATAAATATTTAATACAAATATGTGGTCTATAATTAAAAATTCTCCTAATAATAATATTTCAAACCACAAAAGCTTTAATAAACAAAAATTAAAGTCCTTACGAGTTTATAGTTTTGAGGGAAAGTGAGTGGTCTAGGTGAAATAATAGTTTTTTTTTATTTATTTTATTTTTTATTTGTTAAAAAAAATTATATTATATTAAAATATACAATTTTACTAAATAATAAAACAAATTAAACTATTAAAATAATAAATTTGTATCAAAAAATAAATTTTTATACATTTCCAAGTAAATTTAACACAAATACAAATCATTTTAATTATTTAATACAAAAAATATGTCGATTTTCATCTTCTTTGAGAAGAAATAAAGAGTTACATTTTCATTGCAGTTTGGAGTTTATTCCCTGGCTGGAGTATAAACTAACCTCACCTGAAAAATGACAAACAATAATTTATTTGAAATTGAGAAAAAAAAAAATTTCAATGAAAAAATTCAAATTCAATACTTACGATTTTGTTAGTAAAATGTTCCTATTTCAATATATTGATTAAATATTTATATTTCATTTTAAATAATAATACACTTTCAATTATTTATGCGTTAAATCAGCTACTTCAAAAACAGAATTTGGTGCCAACCTGGTGCCAACCTAACCAATTTCTTGTATATTTTAAAATTAATTATTTTGGTGAAATTGTTAATTTTAATTTTAATTTTTATAGCTATTTAGTTGAATTATTTTATAAAAATTATTTAATTAGTATGATTTTAATATACTTCATAAATATTTAAATAGTTTAGAGCGCGAATTTCAAACCAGAATTTAATAAATTTAGATTTGTGAAATAAATTTTAAAAGAATAATTTCAAGTTTCCTTAAAATAATTATAAAATAATATTAATAAAAATTCCTTGAGGTAGTCGAGTTATTTGAGAACGTTTAGACCAGGGATTCTCAACTTGTCGCGGTGCACTTTTAACGATTTCAAAATTTGGCGGCACACAAAGAAAAAGATAAGTTTAAAAGTTGTTAATTTGTTCATAAACTTTTATATTAATTTTATTTCACATCCTGGGTGTATTAAAATTAAACTACGAAAAGTATATGAAAAAAGAAGGAAAATTCATATTTTTTTTAAAGCGATACTTATTCATATACTTGTATATTAATTTTAGCTCATATCCTGGTCTATTAAAATTAAACCACCAAAGTTTATGATATATGAATGAAAATTCATATTTTTTTTTACAGTATACTTAAAAAAAAAAACTAAACTATTATAAGGAATTTTTCAATGCGTTTTTTCTTTTTAATGAATTAAATTCATAAGAGATTATTGGGACATCGAGCGATAATTTTTTTAATGACTTATTAAAAGATTATCGTAATTAATTTTTTTGTTATCAAGCAAATACAAAAAAACAATCTGTCCCAATAATCTTTAATGTTTTTTAAATTTAAAAATGAATTTATTGTTATTATTAATCACATATTAATTAAGAAAATTTTAAAATAAGCTTAGATGATTTATTTAAAAATCAAATGTCAAATTAGTTCAGCATTCTTGCAATAGATGGCAGGCTAGTCTAACAGTCGATAGAGTATTAGCCTATATTTATATATTTTTATGCTTTTATAAAAGATACATAATATATAATAACATTTATAAAGTATTTATTGTTAAAAGATCAATGAAAATCAACCAAATGCATTAAATATTATTAGCTACCATTTTGACATCTCTTGGCAAATTTTTGAATTACTTGATTTTTGGGCATACTTTTATGACACATAACGCCCTCTTATCGGGAAAAACATGCGTAACACCTTCGGTTCTATTCCCCCTTAAATATAAAATTTCAACTTCCTAGCTCTTTTCGTTCTTGAGATATTTTGTTCACACACACACACACACATACACACACAAACCGACCATTTTGCGGGAACCACTTTTTTGAGCTATAAACATCAAAATGTCGACATTGAAATTCTGACTTGAATTTTGCAATACTTTCATTCTATCTATATAGGTAAGAGAAAGTAACAAGATTAAAATTTAATGCCTTTATAAGCAGAAAAATTTAAAATATTCTTTTATTTTTATTTCGAAATTTACACTCTGTTTTTCTCTGGCACATCATTATATGGCTCATTAGGATAATGATCAAATAAGAAGAGCTTAATCAAAATAAAATAGACAATGCTAGAATTTTCAAACATAGAGAGCGAGAACAATAACAATAAGTTTTGCTTTGATTTAATTTAATGAGATCCTCCCCCATATAGGTGTTGACAAATGTCAATGTGAGTTTTTTTTTTTTTTTAAATTTTATTCCTTTAAGGTGCGTGTCTCGGGGTGCTAATTTTGGGACTTTCCATCGGCCACAATTTTGAAGCTATCGACCTCAAATTTTTTAAAATTAAAGCTATTTAAAATATCTACAAATAATAGAAGCCCTTTTTTTTGATTTTCGAAAAAATAATTTTTTTTTTTAGATTAATCGCATTAAATAAAAGATATTTTTAAAAAATTCGCTCTATATCTTATAGATAATTAAATTAGTAATCATTGTGTTAAAAAATTATTAATTTTTGACCCTTAATTAATTAGCTGGAATCTTTAAAATGAAGTGGAATAAAATGCTTATTTCCTTATGGGGAGAACTAACGCCATCTCTTACCGCCTAGAGTAACCAGCTTCTGAATCGACTAATAATGGTTTTTCGAGACGCGCACCTTAATCATATGATTAACTCAACTATTTTATAGTTAGTTAATTTGCCCTAGTTGTCTGTCGCACATCCATTCAATACATCTAAAAGGCAAAGTACGATAAAACGCCGCCACGGATTCTTAACAAAAAAAAAAAAAAATTTAATAACAAGCAGAGTTTTTATATAATAACTTTAAATCTAGATCACATATTAAATACCAAGCTTTAGTTATTCAATAAAAATTTAATTTTTTCAAAATCTCTCTTTATATAATAAAAAAAAGATTTTTTTTTTTTTCAATCTCGATTATAAATGAAATCATATAACGAATATAAGGGGTGGGGAGGGTTTGAATTTCCTTGTAAGAATGACAGACACAATAGGCGGACAGACAGATAGGTAGGTGGGTGTGCATAAACACGTAACCTAGGCACCAAAGCAACACTTCACTTATCGAGAATGGATTATGTAAAGAGCGAAAGCGAGGCAAAAATTTATTCATTTTTTTTATTATTATTATTATTATAAATTAATATGTAACACGCATATACATATTAATATGGAGATGATAAGAATGGAAATTCAATGGATGTTTAATGGATTAATATTAATATTCTTTGGATAATTATGAAAAACCAGACGGTGCATACAAATTCACCTTCAAGTTGACTTTTATTTTTTTATTCTATTGATAACTAATTGAATTATTCTAAAAAGCTATTAAAAAGATTATTCACTTCTAATTAACTATCTTTCCCTCGGATAAGATAATGACTTTTCAGATCTAGTTAAGCTAATCATATGATTAAATAACAGACCATGTTGCGAAAACGACTTACAAAGTCCGCCTACGGCGGGCAGGTTTATTGCCAATTTAGGATATGCGAGTGTTCAGATGTTCAGGAGCGACGTCTAAACGTACTTAAAAAAAAAAAAAAAAAACTAGACTATTATAAGAAATTTTTCAATGCGGTTTTTTTTTAAATGAATTAAATTCATTAGAGATTATTGGGACATCGAGCTATAATGTTTTTAATGACTTATTAAAAAATTATCGTAATTAATTTATTTGTTATCAAGCAAATACAAAAAAAAAACAATCTGTCCCAATAATCTTTAATTTGTTACTTTCTCTTACCTATGTATATATGTAATATATATATAGAGAGAAAGTATTGGATTCATGTCAAAAATTCGATGTCGAGATTTTGATGGATCTTCACGTTTTGAGGTCCCCTGAATCCAAAAAAGTGGTTTTCGCGACATGGTCTGTCTGTGTGTGGGTGTGTGGGTGGGTGTGTGTGTGTTCAATTTTAAGCATGAAAGAATTGAGCTATGAGGTTGAAATTTTATATTTAAGTTAAACACCCCCCGGGACCGGAAAAATAAGCTTTTAATCAAAATCGGCCAAAGAGTACTAGTACTTTACTGATGTACTTTTTCAGTTTTTTTCGATTTTCTCAAAATTTGCTCCAACGATTTTTTTTTAAAATTCAAAAATCAATTATTTTTTAGATGCTCTTTAAAATGTATATTCTCATTTTGCAATTGAAATCTTCTGAAGACCACTTTACTCTTGTATTTCATAAGGAAGATAGGAGAAATGGTTGCCATGGTAACAAAATATAAATATTTTCCCACACTTATAAATTTTACATCTGAATTCATATGTTCCGTACTGTCGGGAACTAAATATATGTCGACACAAAAAATCTGGTGTGACAAGCACAGAACACAACTTTCGATTACCGAAGGTAAGAGAAAGTTGTGTGCTGTGCGCCAGTCACACCAGATTTTTTTTATTTTTATTAAAAAACACTTTTTCCCAATCACACACGCATACACCAGGGACGTATATAAGAGGGGGGAGGGCCCCCCCAAAAAAAAAAAAAAAAATTTCCAAAAACCCCACAGTGCGAAAAAATATAGGCTAGCCCTTTAAAAAAAAAAAAATTTTTTCCGCAGGGTGAAAAAATTTGGTTCCGCAAAAACAAAATTTTTCGCAGGGCGGGGCGGAATAAATTTAGTTTCTTTTAAACGTACTTAAAAAAAAAAAAAAAAAACTAGACTATTATAAGAAATTTTTCAATGCGGTTTTTTTTTAAATGAATTAAATTCATTAGAGATTATTGGGACATCGAGCTATAATGTTTTTAATGACTTATTAAAAAATTATCGTAATTAATTTATTTGTTATCAAGCAAATACAAAAAAAAAACAATCTGTCCCAATAATCTTTAATTTGTTACTTTCTCTTACCTATGTATATATGTAATATATATATAGAGAGAAAGTATTGGATTCATGTCAAAAATTCGATGTCGAGATTTTGATGGATCTTCACGTTTTGAGGTCCCCTGAATCCAAAAAAGTGGTTTTCGCGACATGGTCTGTCTGTCTGTGTGTCTGTCTGTGTGTCTGTCTGTGTGTCTGTCTGTGTGTCTGTGAACAAAATATCTCAAGAACGAAAAGAGCTAGGAAGTTGAAATTTTATATTTAAGTTAGGCACCCCCATGGGACGTGACACGAAGCTTTTGAACAAAATCGACCAAAGAGTACTAGCACTTTACTGATGCACTTTTTCAGTTTTTTTCGATTTTCTCAAAATTTGCTCCAACGATTTTTTTTAAAATTCAAAAATCAATTATTTTTTAGATTCTCTATAAAATGTATATTCTCATTTTGTGATTGAAATCTTCTGAAGACCACTTTACTCTTGTACTCCATAGAAAAGATAGGAGAAATGGTTGCCATGGTATCAAAATATAAACATTTTGCCATACTTATAAATTTTACATCTTGAATGCAATTGTACCCTACTGCCGGAAACTAAATACATGTCGACACAAAAAATCTGGTGTGACAAGCACAGAACACAACTTTCGATTACCGAAGGTAAGAGAAAGTTGTGTGCTGTGCGCCAGTCACACCAGATTTTTTTAAATTTCAAAATGAATTTATTGTTATTATTAATCACATATTAATTAAGAAATTTTTAAAATAAGCTTAGATGATTTATTTAAAAATCAACTGTCAAATTAGTTCAGCATTCTTGCAATAGATGGCAGGCTGGTCTAACAGCTGATCCCCTAATAGCCTATATGTTCATGAACTTAAGATTTTCTGTGAATCATATCCTTGCTGGGACTCTCCCACACATAAAAAATTTCATTAAAATTTGTTCAGTCGTTTAGGAGGAGTTCAGTCACATAGAAGAATTAACTTCTTCTGTCCTCGTCTTATTCCCGCGATGCGGAGTCGGCTGACCTCACTCTTTTCCCTCTAACCCTATCATGTGTTTTTGCTACTGAGAAGGATAGAATAGGTCGGCCCGTCGCTCGGTCTGATGCCTGTTGGAAAGAGGAAGGAAGAGACATAGAATAGAATAGAATAATGATTTTATTCTGACTTTTCGTCCTCTCTTTGAGCTATTAAGATTAAGATACAATATATATTTTATAAATTTTCTGAGATGAACATTTAATATAATAATACATATAATAATTTTGTTGACCATGTATATGTATATATTAATATGCATATAGTAAATTAATTATAAGTTTAAGTGATTACAATTCTGCTATTTTACGTTTTTCCAAACAAGTGTGCCGACATTCTGATATTTATTGGAATATTATTCCAAAATCTCACCGAATCTACCGTGAATGATCTGCCATACATGGATGTACGATGAATAGGCATGTGTAATACATACATAACATACATCGAACAAAAAGACTGCCTGTCCCAGCTCGTGGTCGCCATCCACGTACCCACAAAATGTGGGTCTCTGAGCGATGTACAGAAGAATTAACGATAGGGTTTTTTAATAAATTTTTTCCCTATATACAATACAATACAAGTTGCCAAGCAATGGCCAACAACGGGATGAAAGAAAAACTGAAAGCCTGATTGAGAACGGTATGAGAACTATATGTAAACACAATTGTAAATTTTAAGATAAATAACGATTTTATAATTTGTAATGCCACACTTTCGGAGCAAGTCACCAGTCGCGACAGGGACTGATTTTTGGGGAGTAGTGAGGTGATGGGTCTCTCACTCTTAAACATTGGGCGCCAGATACCGGTGCGTGTCTGCGTGCACGATGCACCAGGGGTAAACAACCAATTTTTTTTTTTTTGTAGGCTATTGAAGGGTTTTCCCCTCAAATAAAAAAAAAAAAATCTCACATTTTTCTCATTTATATGTTTAGAGATAGAGAGATTGATGACCTTATCTTTTTTTTCCTATTCATGTTCATTTTTCTTTTGTTTCAGGTAAGGGTTGTTTTTTTCATCTCTCGCTCCTCCTCTCTTTGTCAGTTCGAGTAGCTGCTTATTTTCTTCTGCAAATTCATAAAAGTTTGGACAACACTTTATTTATTTATTTTATATAATATCTTAAAAAAGATTTTTAGCATAATTACAATTCAAAATTATTATTTAAGGCTTAAAAAATTATAATAAACTTTCTCTTTAATGCGGTAATTATCCTTTTAGAGGCAATTTTAAGAAAATCTAAAAAAAAAACATAAGTACAAATACTCTCTGGTCGATTTTATTCAAAATTTCTACTCGTTGTTTGTCTGGAGGGTACTTAATTTAAATATCATCAACCTCGTAGCGCATTTTCTTCATTCCTTTCATAAAAGACAGATTATTTTGAGAGATACTCTTTTTTTGGACTCAGGGGTTCTCAAAATAAGAATTTGTATCAAAATCAAATCATATCGAATTTTTGACATGAATCCAATACTTTCTCATTATATATTAATACATATAGATGCCCTCGGGCTTGGTGTAGGTGTTAGCGTGCTGGCCTTGTATACCAAGGGTCGCGGGTTCGCATCCTAAGCAGTCCGATGATTTTATTTAACAAGTTCACCCCGGCTTGAAAATTTCTCCATAGGGCGGCGCTCTAATTCATTGTTTGATTTATCTGGCGGTGCCTTTTTTCATTGATTGTTTCTATGGGAAGGCGCTCTTTCAGAGGCGTATATAAGGGGGAGCCGAGGGGGCCCGGGCCCCTCCCCCCTGAAATTTCTCAAACACATATACATATATAGTGATATACAGACATCAGCGCAACAAATTTTTCCGCAGGATGGACAACTTTGGTTCCGCAAAAGAAAAAATATTCCGCAAAAAATTTCGTGTGAATAAAAATTTTTCCCGCAGAAAAATTTTTGAGTTCAGGCTCCCCCCCCCCCCGAAAAAATTTCTATACGCCACTGCGCTCAAATGATCGAGCATAGAACATTATCTGATGTGACCAGTCATATTTTCAAAATTATCCTAAGTGATTTTTTTCATCGTTGGTTATCTCAAAAACTGTTCAATTTTTGAAAAAATCTGGTGTGACTGGCGCACTGCACACTACTTTCTCTTACCTTCGGTTATCGAAAGTTGTGTTCTATCTTTGTCACACCAGATTTTTATGTTATATATCTCTATAGGTCTATATATAGATAAGAGAAAGTAAAAATATCATTTTAAGAATTTTTTTTTATAAATGATTTTTATAAAAACAAAGCCCCATAATCTAATATGAAAAGAAATATTAAGTTGTCAAATATAACATTTGAACATGATCTACAGTAGGTACATGTCAAGAGATACGAAAATCCCTCATGTGCCACCGGTGGTACACGCCGGCGTGAACGTGTTAAGCCATTTGGACGGTTATCTTAAATGGCCTAAGTTGCCGAAAAGATTGTGTGCATGTTTGTGTGTGAATGGAAAAAAATCTGGTGTGACTGGCGCACAGCACACAACTTTCTCTTACCCTTCGGTAAGAGAAAGTTGCGCACTGTGCTGGTCACACCAGATTTTTTGTGTCGAGATATATTTAGTTTCCGATAGCACCTTAGTTTCAAACTTGCATTTTAAATGTTGACTGCTTCAAATAAACTATGGTTATTTTTCAAAATTTTAATCTCATATTTGGACATTTTATACACAATATAGAATCGTAAATAAATACAAAATTTCATAAGAATTGGAAAAAAAAATTTTAAATGCCTAAAAAGTTCTAAAGGGGACCCCCTTTTGAATCGAAATTAACATACAAATCCCTATAGGAAATTAACATTGTTCCTATGCGAAGATAAGGTGGAAAGGGAATTTAAAAAGAGTAGAGAGAGACGATAATGTTTGCAAGTGAGAGAGAGACATATATGTTTTCTTTGAAACAATTAAAGACACAAATAAATTAAAAAAAAATCTGGTGTGACTGGCGCACAGCACACAACTTTCTCTTACCTTCGGTAATCGAAAGTTGTGTACTGTGCTTGTCACACCAGATTTTTTGTGTCGACATGTATTTAGTTCCCGGCAGTAGGAAATATTTGAATTCAGATGTAAAATTTATAAGTATGGGAAAATATTTATATTTTGTTACCATGGCAACCATTTCTCCTATCTTTCCTATGAAGCACAAGAGTAAAGTGTGCTTCAAACAATTTTGAGGGCAAAACGAGAATATACATTTGAAAGAACATCTAAAAAATAATTGATTTTTGAATTTTAATCAAAATCGTTAGAGCGAATTTTGAGAAAATCGAAAAAAACTGAAAAACTACATCAGTAAAGTACTAGTACTCTTTGGCCGATTTTGATTAAAAGCTTATTTTGTCGGTCCCGGGGGTGTTTAACTTAAATATAAAATTTCAGCCTCATAGCTCAATTCCTTCATGCTTAAAATTGAACACACACACACAGACAGACACACAGACAGACAGACCATGTCGCGAAAACCACTTTTTTGGATTCAGGGGACCTCAAAACGTGAAGATCCATCAAAAGCTCGACATCGAATTTTTGACATGAATCCAATACTTTCTCTCTATATATATTACATATATACATAGGTAAGAGAAAGTAAAAATGGGAATTTAAATAATAATTGATTTTTAATCTAATAAAAAGAAAAAGATTTAAATTCCGTTACCATGGCAACCATTTCTACTTTCCTATGAAGAACAAGAGTAAAGTGGTCTTCAGAAGATTTCAACGGCAAAATGAGAATATACATTTTAAAGAGCATCTAAAAAATAGTTCATTTATGAATTTTAAAAAAAATCCTTGGAGGGAATTTTGAGAAAATCGAAAAAAACTGAAAAAGTACATCAGTAAAGTACTAGTACTTTTTGGCCGATTTTGTTCAAAAGCTTATTTTGAGATTCTTCAAAGGTACCTAAGTTAAATATAAAATTTCAATCCGGTAGCTCAACTCCTTCATGCTTAAAATCTGTCCACACACACACACACACACAGACACACACACATACACACACACAGACCAATTTGCGGGACCCACTTTTTTGGACTCAGGGGACCTCAAAACATGTATATCCATCAAAATCTCGACATCGAATTTTTGACATGATCGCAATACTTTCTCTCTCTATATATTTCATATATAGGGTACGAGAAAGTAAAAAGTGTATTTTTATAAAAAAAACACATAGATGTAAGAGAAAGTAAAAATTCATCATTCTTTTTATTACTTTTTAATATATTTACCACTAATTCGGAGCTACATCCGATTTAAATACGTCAAATAAATTTATACGTCACAAATATGTGTTTTGACATTTAGGCATGATAATGGTATTCGTGCTGACTGAAACTGTTAACTACAGACGTAATTCTAATAAATTCTCTAATGAATAAAATTTTTATTTTATTACTTCTTGCTTTAACAAAATTCAAATTTTATTTTATTTAAATTTAAATAATTTTCAAGTTTTATACCTGCGCGATACTTATTTGAATAAGATATTAATATTCTTTGATTACCTACTTGACTACTCATGTGCATTTAACAAGTTATTTTATATACTGGGGGTCCAGGCATTCTTATTTAAGCCATTTGGTATCTAAATGACTTAAATAAAATCATCTGACTGCCTGTGACCCGTGACCCTTGGCATACAAGGCAAGGGCGCTACCAATAACACCAAGCCCGAGGTATTTTTTCAATGAAACGAATTGATTGAAAAATTGCAGCACTTGATTAAGAAAAAGTGAGGAACCGCCACAGGCGGGGGAGTGTCCAGGGGGCCGAAGGCGGGCTCAGCGGCTAGTAAATAAGCATTTTTTGATAAAAATAAAAAGTCACCTTCCTATATATTAAATTTTAATTTTCTCATTTTACTTTCTCTTACCTCTGTATATGTTAATATATATAGAGAGAGAAAGTATTGGTTTCATGTCAAAAATTCGATGTCAAGATTTTGATGGATCTTCACGTTTTGAGGTCTCCTGAATCCAAAAATTCGGTTTCCCATCATGGTCTGTGTGTGTGTGTCTGTGTTCAATTTTAAGCATGAAGGAGTTGGGCTACGAAGTTGAAATTTTATATTTAAGTTAGGCACTCTCCTGGGGCGTGAAAATAAGCTTTTAATCAAAATCGGCCAAAGAGTACTAGTACTTTACTAATGTAGTTTTCAGTTTTCTAAAAATTCGCTCCAACTCTTCTTCTTCTTTCTTTACCTTTTTTATTCCCGCGTTGCTGGGTCGGCGGTAAAGGTGGCTACCGAATGGTTTTTATGCGATCTATATAGAACAGGCCGGCCCGTCGCACGGCCTGACGTCTGTTGAAAATATAGAAGGAAGGGACAGACATGTAAAGAATAGAAGGACTGCCAGTCTCAGCTCGGGTAGCTCGTGGTCGCCATCCACGTACTCACAAAATGTGGGTCCCTGAGCAAATTCACTCCAACGATTTTGATTAAAATTCAAAAATCAATTATTTCTTACATACTCTTTAAAATGTATATTCTCATTTCGCCCTGAAAATTGTTTGAAGCACACTTTACTCTTGTACTTCATAGGAAAGATAGGAGAAATGGTTGCCATGGTAACAAAATACCCCGTTTATAAATTTTTTTTTTTTTTTTTTTATTTATTTTTTTTATTTAATTACCCCTTTTTCGGCTGCAGAGGCCATTAGGGTTTTAATTTTTTACATATTATTAAATTTATAATAGTATCGATGGCTACCGGGGGACGTTCTGATTTCAGGGGGTCACCAATCCCAGATTTCGCCGCGCTTGGCATTGCTTAACAGCAACGATTGTGGTGACTGTTGCTCTACTCCGTTGCCAGGCCCCCCGGCTTAATTATATTTCTTGAATTCTAATATATCATTGGAAACTAAATATATCTCGATATAAAAAAATTCTGGTGTGGCAAGCACAGTACCCAACTTTCGATTACCGTAGGTAACATCAGTCACACCAGATTTTTTTTTGTTTCAGATAAGGAACTAAACATATGGAAAATTAATTTTAAAATATATATATGACCTGAATAGTGGTATCGATCTGATAAATAAAAAAAAAAACAAAATTTGGATTAAAACATTTTAAAACATCTCATCTTATTTTTTAAATATAAAATTATCTAAAAAAAAAAAAATTTCTCGAGGGATTCGTGCATGCGCACCTGAATTATTTACGTAAATTACATTATTTGCGTATATTACAGTTATTTACGTAAATTGCGTTATTTACGTAAATTACAGTTATTTACGAGATTTTTTGTAAATAACTGCAAATCGTGTAAATAACCCTCTCGCGACTATACAGATTTTATATTTTTTTTTATTCTCATCTCTCAACAGAGAATAACTAAAATTCCTAATTAATTGCAAAAATTAAAATGATATAATTATAAATAATAATAAATATTAGTATTAATTTTTATTAAATCTAATAATATATGAATGAAATTAGTCGTTATAAATTATTTGATTGTTGTTGGGCGCTCACAGCGCCACTGACGTCATTCCTCCCGGCGTGTTGATCAATCAGTCTAAAGAAGAACGTCGAGCTTTGACCCACGCGATTTCGCGAGTGAGAAATGTATTGTGAATTTTAATTTATAAAGTGCATAATTTGTGTTTAAGTTAGTGATAGATTAATATCTCCGGGGTGTGTTTTGTGTTTAATAAGTGTTTGAAAATACCAAATGGAGATGATTTTTGGAAAATATCAAATGGATTTGCGAATGGCGTGGAATTACAACGGTGAGTTGAGATCCTTTTATTTAAAGCAAATGGTCAAAAAGATGTCGATGTCTGTTTGATCGTTATTCGATTTAATTTCATTTTTAATATTATTTAGTGACATTTGACTATGTAATTGCTTTGTTTTGATAAGCCATTTATATTTATTCACAATCATTCTCTCTCACATACCGATTTTCAGATTTCTTAATTCATTGAGACCCATCAATTGGGCAAAGAATATAACAATACAAATACAAGACACACACACACAGGCGGGCGCTTACACTCACACAACCGTGACGATTCGCGCGCCCGCTCTCACATACACAGACAGCTACTTGGCACACACACATACACACTCATACTAATACGCGCGCCCTTTCGCGCGTCGCACTCACACAGACAGACACACACACACACACACACAACATGCGCTTTCGCGCGTCGACGTTTTTTTCGCAGAAGGGCGGGAGAGGGCAGGACTGAGGCAAAATTATCAATAGGGGGGGGATCAAAACTTTGTTTTTTCTTTTTTAATAAGGTCTATTTAGGCATCGAAGACCATTTAGACCCCGTCTCTATTTAATTCAATTTGATTGGTAGTCAATCCATTTGAAATAAATTGTCGCATGAGATTGGTTGCGAACCCGCTACCCTTGGTACAAATGATCAGGACGACTTTTTTTTTTTATTATAATATTTTTATTTTTAATTTTAATCATTCATTGACCCTCGGGCCTTGGTGTATTGGTTAGCGTGCTGACTATTTGTACCTAGGCTCGCGGGTTCGCATCCCGTCCTAGACGATAAAATTTATTTAAATTGTATTGGCTACCAATACTACGGGGTGTAAATGGCCTTCGATGGCGAAAAAGACCTTAAATTAAAATTTAAAAAAAAAATCATTTATTGTTTAAATAACAATATTGTTTAAAAATCTGGTGTGACTGTCGCACAGCTGATAACTCTACGTCTTGAATTCCAATATCTGTATATCGGTGGAAACCAGAGGCGTACCGAGGCAGTTGGGGGCCTGGGGCGGCACTAAAAGAGGGGGCCTTATATTTAATTTTTTTTTGGGGCCCCCTGCTCATCTTTAAATATATCCCTGAACCCCAAGGGCCCCGGGGCCTCTCAAAGAGAAATTTTCATTAAATTTTTTTTTTTATAAATATATGGGGGCCTATGCCGGCTCGGGGCCTGGGGCGGACCGCCCCCCCCCCTCGGTACGCCACTGGTGGAAACTTAATATATCTCGACCCAACAAATCTGGGGTGACAAGTACAGAACAGAACTTTCGATTAAAAGAAAGTTGTGTGCTGTGCGACCAGTCACACCAGATTTTTTTTTAAAATTTATTTGATCAAAAGGACTAATTTATGTAAATTTATTATATTTAATACCCCTAAGGGGATAATAACGAATTTCTTCTGCGGCACCACATTTTCCGTGAAAAAACCGCTGAGTAAAGAGCTATATATTGGCTTATATAATTTTTATTTTTCTTTAGACGTCCGCGGCCCAGTTCCAATAAGCCCGCGGCCCCCGAGTTGGGACCCGCTGCTCTAGGCTATACTTTTTCAATGTATGAAAAATTATGAAATTTTAAATTTATTATTCCCATTTGTGATTATTAAAAGTCAATTAAAAAAAGCTGCCATTTTTTTTTTCATTTTAATCATCGAATTAATTCACCGATTATCTTGAATCAAACAGGAATACCCATACATATGCTATATCCGTTAATAAAAACAACGATTGAGTAATTCCTCTTTTTTTCTCTCTAATTAACTCTAACTTTATCATATTCTAATAAAACTTACTCAAGAGCGGATCGAGAGGTGTTTCTGGGGGGGGGGGGGGGTTATCTGGAGTGACTGGTCGCACAACACACAATTTTTTCTTAATTTCGGTAATTTAAAGGCGCATTCTGTACTTGTTTGCCAGAATATAAATACAAATCAAATTTTTAAAATTTTACATTCTAAATAAATTTCATTTTCGAAAAAAAGTATTTTTTTCAAATCTCGGGGGGGGGGGTAATTACCCTTTTACCCTCCACTCGTATCAGCCCTTGAACTTACTACACTAGTATATTTTAGCTTTATTAGTTTAATAATAGAAACAATTTACAAAGATCACATGATCTATAATACAAAAAAAAAAATCTGGTGTGACTGGCGCACAGCACACAACTTTCTCTTACCTTCGGTAATCGAAAGTTGTGTACTGTGCTTGTCACACCAGATTTTTTTGTGTCGACATGTATTTAGTTTCCGACAGTAGGGTACAATTGAATTCAAGATGTAAAATTTATAAATATGGGAAAATATTTATATTTTGATACCATGGCAACCATTTCTCCTATCTTTTCTATGGAGTACAAGAGTAAAGTGGTCTTCAGAAGATTTCAATCACAAAATGAGAATATACATTTTAAAGAGCAACTAAAAAATAGTTGATATATGAATTTAAAAAAAAATCGTTGGAGCAAATTTTGAGAAAATCGAAAAAAACTGAAAAAGTACATCAGTAAAGTACTAGTACTCTTTGGCCGATTTTGATTAAAAGCTTATTTTTCCGGTCCCGGGGGGTGTTTAACTTAAATATAAAATTTCAACCTCATAGCTCAATTCCTTCATGCTTAAAATTGAACACACACACACACACACCCACCCACCCACCCACCCACAGACAGACCATGTCGCGAAAACCACTTTTTTGGATTCAGGGGACCTCAAAACGTGAAGATCCATCAAAATCTCGACATCGAATTTTTGACATGAAACCAATACTTTCTCTCTATATATATATTACATATATACATAGGTAAGAGAAAGTAAAAATAGAATCTTAATTAACTAAAAGTAGCCAACAAAATTATATGTGCTTGTTTTTCTTCTCTGTGAGTAATTCACATACTGTATAATACTTGAATATTATTAAAAAACGAGTCTCTTTTTTTACTTTCTCTTACCTATGTATATATGTAATATATATATAGAGAGAAAGTATTGGATTCATGTCAAAAATTCGATGTCGAGATTTTGATGGATCTTCACGTTTTGAGGTCCCCTGAATCCAAAAAAGTGGTTTTCGCGACATGGTCTGTCTGTGGGTGGGTGGGTGGGTGTGTGTGTGTGTGTTCAATTTTAAGGATGAAGGAATTGAGCTACGAGGTTGAAATTTTATATTTAAGTTAAACACCTCCCGGGACCGGAAAAATAAGCTTTTAATCAAAATCGGCCAAAGAGTACTAGTACTTTACTGATGTACTTTTTCAGTTTTTTTCGATTTTCTCAAAATTTGCTCCAACGATTTTTTTTAAAATTCAAAAATCAATTATTTTTTAGATGTTCTTTAAAATGTATATTCTCATTTTGCGATTGAAATCTTCTGAAGACCACTTTACTCTTGTATTTCATAGGGAAGATAGGAGAAATGGTTGCCATGGTAACAAAATATAAATATTTTCCCATACTTATAAATTTTACATCTGAATTCAAATGTTCCGTACTGTCGGGAACTAAATATATGTCGACACAAAAATCTGGTGTGACAAGCACAGTACACAACTTTCGATTACCGAAGGTAAGAGAAAGTTGTGTGCTGTGCGCCAGTCACACCAGATTTTTTTCACTTCTTAATTTTCTCACATCTATTGATAATGTTTGAATGAAGCTCTGAAGATAATAAATATTATTCAGAATTTCTTGAATTGAAAGGAAACGAGAAATTTTGTACAAGAGGGGTATATTGAATTTTTTCGGGAGGCCCCCCCCCCCCCCGAACGAACTCATTTTTAAATATTCCCCTCCTCCATACACAAAAATATTTTTAAATGGTGGCGGATCGCCCGAACTCGTTCCTGGTCGGTGTCCAGTTAGCTGTGTATAAATAGACTGATTTCACAAAACGTATTTATAAATAAAACTTTATAATTAAAAACAAATATATATTATGCATTATCTTGTTGCAATGAGTAATCTCTCTGTCTGGCAGTTGCGAAGTCAATGCAGGCAGGTTGTTATTGCATAATTGAATGAATGAATGAAAGAGAGTGAATAAAAGGTCCTATACTGCATTTTCAATCTTTTTTTTTTCTTTTTATGAAAGGAATATGATGACGTTTTATAATAAATAAAAAGAAGCGCGCTTCTTCTTCTTCTTCTTTAGGAAGTTTAATCTTTTGGGAAATCTATTTGCATACAGGATAATAATTTTTTTTTTTTTTTTTTCATTTTAAATGCCAACCAAATGAAGAAATCCACTGTAGGTCATTGGATTTTTATTCGCTAGAAGAAATTTGTTAGAGCCAGTTGCTTCACTACTAACTAGCTATCCATTGGATCAGTTAATTGGCCATGTCTTTCGAGTCTTTTCTATTCTGATTAAGCTAATCATATGATTAAATAAGAACCCAGATCGTAGTTAATTAGCTAAAACCCAAAATTCGTTATAAGGCTTAATTAAGGGGTGAAATTAGAAACACGAGCTTTAAAAAATTAATTAGCTTTAATTAATAAGTTTCCTAAATGATCCCTTTATTAAGTTGCTAATAAAGCTGGCTCAAATCTACATTAAAATACCTAAAAAAGATACTACTCATGGATGAAAATAGATACCCGAAGATATGCCTTATATAAGAACGACAATATAAGATGCAACTGGGTGACGAAGAGAACGCTGCTGATATCGGCGGGGATGGTTGATGTGGCTTCATCGGGTGCGGACGCGTCTGTCCTTGGATCATTGCTGGATGGATATAAGGAATTATTATTCGAGGAAGACGTTAAATTTATGAAGGAGTCCACTTATGGCCCATTTATGAGAGGACTGTTTTCGACCCATTCCGACTCTGTACCTCAACTGGGAGTTGAAGAAGTTCCTAGCCCAGTTGAGGTTGTCCAGCAAGCGCTTCCTGAAACTCGGTCTTAACAATTCCGTTTATAAAATCAAGGAACTGTGCACCATGTGCAATCTATATAGGAAAAGAAACATTGTTTCATATTGTGGTGGAATGTCCTTTATATACCCCAATGAGAGCTGGATATTTGGAACGGGTGGAAGACATGCAAACGATGGAAGAACTGTGTTCACTGATACTCGAACCTTCAATTCCCTCCCTTAGATATTTTTTTTTTTTTCTTTATGGCCTCCGCTTTGTGCTGAACGAAGGAAATTTAGCTGTTTGATTGTGAGTTAGAAAAAAAGCAAAAAAAAAAATATGGTATACATATTATTGTATAGATATTTCTTGTATATATGTGTGCACTACAATACAATAAATGAATTATTTTCTATTCTAAGTTGCTAATTTCACAAAACTTTCCTCAGATATCTCAGATAGCTAATTATATGATGGACTTCTCTCACATCATCTTTAATTGGTAGATATTTCAAAAAATGTGTAATTATTTTAGAATTTTTCGATAAGCAGAAGACAGACGTGAATGCGAGCGAACGTTTCCATCATTTTTTTTTTTAATTCTAAGATTAAGCGTGTTTATGTTCATTATATCGATGATTTGTTATTGGTCAGATAAGGTTGCTCGTTGACTAGAACTGAACTAACAGAGGTCCAGGACCAATTTCCTTATTCGTGATTAACTTTATCGAAGGTTAATGTAATTGCAAAACAAAAACAAAACAAAACATTGAACTTATATTATAACTCAATCTTAGGGTTTTACCTTGAACAAGATTTTGTACGCTCCCCTGGACCATCCACTCTCCAACTAGCTCGCACTCGCCTGTGGCAGACCTGCACCGTTCCCTAATCAATTTTTCAGACAATTAATAAATACAGAAAAATCATTAGTATAAGGGTATTTTATGGCTGGTGGAATTTGTATTAGGAATGAAAGTTAAAAGAATACGCAACCAGAATTTTTTTTCTTTCAAAATTATATTTAACAGCTGACGTTTCGGCTTTGGTCAAAGCCATCCTCGGTCGTTATATTTCGAATTGTATTTAGTATCATTTTTGGAAATAACATTAGAAAAAACCAAACCTGATGTGACTGGTCAAACAGCACACAACTTTCTATTACACTTCGGCAAGAGAAAGTTGTGTACTGTGCTTGTCACACCAGATATATTTAGTTTCCGCCGATATATTAGAATTAAAGATGTAAAAGGCCCTAGGGGTATAAGAATGGTGAAAATGCCCTTGGAACATATTTCAATGATACATAGGGGATTTGTAGGTACTAATAAAATAATAAGATGCTGAAAGTTTCAGATCGCTATCTCAAATGGTTTTTTGAGAAAAACCAAAATATGTAAAAATCAGAAAAACATTTTTTTTCTCAGGAACGGCTGAATCGATTGATTTGAATTTTTGATATGTTTTGGGGGCTGATGGTACCTTCTAGGGAAAAAATCAAGACCTATATCGGATCATGACATCCTTGAAAAAAATGGCGTTTTTTGTTTAATTTTAATTTTTAACCATGATACAATTTTGGCACAAAAATGAAACAATTTTTTTTTGAAATCCTCATTCAATTTCCTGTAAGTTCATAAGTTCATAAATTCATAAAAAAAGGTACGCCATAGTAGAAAAAAATAAAAACCATTTATTACCCAAATATTAACTTTATATGTTTTGTGCTTTAATTTTGTTTTTTATTGCTTAAGCTTACACATATATTTTCATTTTATTCAAAATAACCAGTTTATATTCATAACATCAAAATTTTTTGCCTAAATCAAAAAGTTAAAATTTTTAAATATCTATAATCATTAACTATAATGCTATAAGATAAAAACAGTTTTTGATTAATGAATAATAAAAATAAAAACTAATATCAAAAAGATAAATCTTTCAACAATAAAAAATGCAGAATCACGTTTAATCAGTCTTCGTCACTGTCTTCTTCAATCACAGTTGAAACGTTGTCTTTATCAAATAATTTGCTCAATGTTTCAGCGGGCCTCAGAATTTTTGTCAAATATCTTCCGTATGACAAATAATAAACAATGGCAGCAACGTGAGAGCAACATCCAATTGTTCTAAGACCATTCGCACACTCACAGCTATGTCTTAATACGCCTTTAGGTCCATTAGCATTTTTTTTATATTAAACGTGATTCTGCATTTTTTATTGTTGAAAGATTTATCTTTTTGATATTAGTTTTTATTTTTATTATTCATTAATCAAAAACTGTTTTTATCTTATAGCATTATAGTTAATGATTATAGATATTTAAAAAATTTTAAGTTTTGATTTAGGCAAAAAATTTTGATGTTATGAATATAAACTGGTTATTTTGAATAAAATGAAAATATATGTGTAAGCTTAAGCAATAAAAAACAAAATTAAAGCACAAAACATATAAAGTTAATATTTGGGTAATAAATGGTTTTTATTTTTTTTCTACTATGGCGTACCTTTTTTTATGAATTTATGAACTTATGAACTTACAGGAAATTGAATGAGGATTTCAAAAAATTGTTTCATTTTTGTGCCAAAATTGTATCATGGTTAAAAATTAAAATTAAACAAAAAACGCCATTTTTTTCAAGGATGTCATGATCCGATATAGGTCTTGATTTTTTCCCTAGAAGGTACCATCAGCCCCCAAAACATATCAAAAATTCAAATCAATCGATTCAGCCGTTCCTGAGAAAAAATGTTTTTCTGATTTTTACATATTTTGGTTTTTCTCAAAAACCATTTGAGATAGCGATCTGAAACTTTCAGCATCTTATTATTTTATTAGTACCTACAAATCCCCTATGTATCATTGAAATATGTTCCAAGGGCATTTTCACCATTCTTATACCCCTAGGGCCTTTATAAGTAAGGGAAAATATTTATATTTTGTTACCATGGCAACTATTTCTTTTATCTTTTCTAAGAAGTACAAAAGTAAAGTGGTCTTCAGAAGATTTCAATGACAAAATGAGAATATACATTTTAAAGAGCATCTAAAAAATAATTGATTTTGGAATTTTAATCAAAATCGTTGGAGCAAATTTTGAGAAAATGTAAAAAAACTGAAAAAGTGCATCAGTAAAGTACTAGTACTCTTTGGTCGATTTTGTTCAAAAGCTTCGAGTCACGTCCCATGGGAGTGCCTAACTTAAATATAAAATTTCAACCTCCTAGCTCTTTTCGTTCTTGAGATATTTTGTTCACAGACAGACCATGTCGCGAAAACCACTTTTTTGGATTCAGGGGACCTCAAAATATGTATACTCAAATCAAATTTCGACTGAATTTTTGACATGAATCCAATACTTTCTCTCTATATATATTAACATATGCAGAGGTAAGAGAAGGTAAAAATTAAAATATATAACAATTGTCATTATTAGCTTTGCCCGCCAATCACAGGTTGGGCAGTGATGTAATCAAAAAAAAACTTTCTGAAGCTGCCAAAATGCGTTTTGAGGTCCCCTGAATCTATTTAAGTAGTTTTGGAATGATATCTGTGTGTGTGTGTGTGTGTGTGTCTGGGGCAACTCAAAAACTATTTATTCAATTGTTTTGAAATTTCGCACACATAAACTGAGGGTAGAGGCCAAAAACTGAAAACCTTTTGGTAAATATTGGACCATTAGAGGGCGATCAAGTGAGATTTTAATAGTGGGTGGGCAAAGTTGTGCGTTCGGCTTAGTCCGGCCCTTTATTTTGATTTGTTTTTAATGCAAACTTTTGTATTTCAATAAACATTTCAATCTTCTTTTATAAAACCATTGAAATAATAGGTTCACACTTCACCAGCTTAAATTAAACAAACATCCTCAAACAAAAGATTAAAGTTGAATAGGTGGTCTGTCAACAAAAGGATAAATATTTTCATTATCATTTTGCACTTGAACATTATATAAACAAACTCTTTTTGGTTACATAATTATTTAGGTTGAGATCTTTAAGATTAAAATTAAAATCTTTAAAAAAATTTTTTTTTTTAATTTATACATGAGTAAAAGAGATTAAAAAAATTAAACGGGATTTTGTCCTCAAAAGGAAGTGAGTAGGTCTTAAAGGACGGTTAATTTAATTAACGATCGTTTAAATCAGCACTCGCTAAACATAGGATTAATTATATGTATTTAATATACCAACAAGAATTGTAAGGCCATTGAAGTGAGACGAATAAAAAAAAAAAACCTAGTTATTTAAGGCAGAATAGGACCGAAGGTGTTACGCATGTTTTTCCCGATAAGAGGGCGTTGTGTGTCATAAAAAGTATGCCCAAAAAATCAAGTAATTCAAAAATTTGCCAAGAGATGTCAGAATGGTAGCTAATAATATTTAATGCATTTGGTTGATTTTCATTGATCTTTTAACAATAAATACTTTATAAATGTTATTATATATTATGTATCATTTATAAAAGCATAAAAATATATAAATATAGGCTAATACTATATCGTCTGTTAGACTAGCCTGCTATCTATTGCAGGAATGCTGAACTAATTTGACAGTTGATTTTTAAACAAATCATCTAAGCTTATTTTAACAATTTCTTAATTAATATGTGATTAATAATAACATTAAATTCATTTTTAAATTAAAAAAAAAAAATTAAAGATTATTGGGACAGATTGTTTTTTTGTATTTGCTTGATAACAAAAAAATTAATTACGATAATTTTTTAATAAGTCATTAAAAGAATTATAGCTCGATGTCCCAATAATCTCATATGAATTTAATTCATTTAAAAAAAACTGCATTGAAAAATTCCTATATATGTTAGGAATAATCAAATAGGAAGAATAAATGAGCAAGCAGCTAGTTATACAGTATTTCAATTTATTAACAAACCAGGGCCGACGTTTCGGTCACGTATGGGACCATCTTCAGGGCCAGGTAATGTCTGAAAATACATATAATCCTCGCCAAGTTATATTGGGCATTCACAATTATACCTAGCTTAATCATGATAATGCCTCAAATTTGTTTAATATCACACCATGGACAGAGAGTGAATGATATTTTTATTACATTCAAATGTAATAAAAATATCTAGTAGCTAGTTGGAGAATGGATGGTCCAGGGGAGCGAACTAAATCTTGTTCAAGGTAAAACCCTAATTCAATTATAAGTTCAATGTTTTATTTTTTTCAATGTTTTTCCAATTACATTTACCTTCAAATAAAGTTAATCACGAATAAGGAAATTGGTCCTAGGCCTCGGCCGGCATTGATTCTGTGAAATGGGAATTTTAAATGACATTATAGCCTAAATAAATAGGCCTAATAAGCTTAAAAGATAAATTTCTTCTCACGAATAAAAATTATATTCTCAGTATAATTAGAAAAATTTTTCGTGAAAATTGTTTGAAGTACACTTTTCTGATTTCAGAATTTTTCAAATTCACTTTTCGGCTCTTCTTGCCATAGAGCCAATGTTAAATCCCCATATGGGGATTTGCATGTTAATTTCGATTCAAAAGGGGGTCCCCTTAACTTTTTACACATTAAAAAAATTTTTTTCCAAATCTTATGAAATTTTAATTATTTAAGAATCTCTATTGTATAAATCAATATTAGATTAAAATTTTGAAAAATAACCATAGTTTATTTCAAGCAGTCAACATTTAAAATACACAGAGCCTATGGAAATTTTGATTAAATTGACTTTTTTACTTTCTCTTACCTATATATATATATATGTTAATATACATATAATACATAGAGAGCGTTAATGTCAAAAATTCGATGTCGAGATTTTGATGGATATACACGTTTTGAGGTCCCCTGAGTCAGAAAAAGTGGTTTTCGCGACATGGTCTGTCTTTTCTGTCTATGATCAATTTAAAGCATGAAGGAATTGAGCTAGGAAGCCTAAATTTTATATTTAAGTTAGACACCTCCCTGGAGCATGAAAATAAGCTCTTAAAGAAATTTTTATTACTTTTTTCAGTTTTTTTTTGATTTTCTCAAAATTCGTTATAACGATTTTGATTAAAATTCAAAAATCAATTAATTTTTATATGTTCTTTAAAATGTAAATTCTCATTTTACCGTGTTTGATGTAATACTCCATTTTTCTGTTGTGTTAAGTGATGAATAGTGAATAATAAAAGAACAGAGGGTAGAAAAATATCTTTTAATAAATTCTTTATGGCGATCGATTTCGTCGAAAGGACATCTTCAGGCTAGCGTTATATAGTATTTTATATTTTAATAACGCTGGCCTGAGGATGTCCTTTTGGACGAAATCAATCGCCAAAAGAATTATAATCTTAGCTGAATTGTGTACCTGAAGAAGGCCACAGAATGAGTGTCCGAAACGTTGTAATTTTTACAAATAAACCACAGTTCAACGGAAAATCAAATTCTTTATTTTAATATTGGAGGTTTTTTTTTTAATATAGCTGGTTAATTGATGTTGTAGAAGGAGAATAGAAAGAGAGAGCAGCTAGTTTTATTTTCTTTTATTAAACCCTCATTGCTGACGTTTCGGTCCTGTTTAGGGCCATCCTCAGATAATGACAACCTTAATGCTCTGGGGATGGCCCTAAACAGGACCGAAACGTCAGCAATGAGGGTTTAATAAAAGAAAATAAAACTAGCTGCTCTCTCTTTCTATTCTCCTTCTACAACAAATTCTTTTATTATTAAAACCCGTGGAGTAGCTACACCTCTAATTTGTTCGCCAGGCGATCGAAAAAGTGAAATCCGATCAAGAAAAAGAAGCGTGAAATCAGAAAATTCAGACTTGCTATGGTTCATTCTTAATAAATTTGTTTTATTTTATTAGATTAAAGCGATATAATTTTTACTTTTTTTTTTTTGTTTTTTTATTTAATATTGATATGATATTGCTTTTTTTTTTTAAACGTTATTTAATGTTCTTGTTTCAGGGCTATTTGGCCATCAATCACATAATCAAATATAGAAAGTAGTTTTGTAGTTTTAAAGTGAAACTTAATTTTTTTTTTTTTTAAGGGAAACGAACGTCTGGATAAAACTTTTGAAAATGCTAGAGTAGCATATACGACAACCGACTTTTAATATTTTAATAGCCCTCGGGCTTGGGGTAGTTGGTAGCGCGCCTGCTTTGTATACCAAGGGTCGAGGGTTCGGATCTCAGGCAGCCATTTGGATACCAAATGGCTTAAATAAGAATACCTGAACCCCCAATAGATTTATTTACAAATAACGAGTATCGTTTAATTAAAGTCTTAAATGGCCTAAGTTGCCGAAAAGACTGTGTGTATGTGTGTGTGATTGGAAAAAAAGTGTGACTGCCCGAGTCAAAATCGAACGCCTGGCTTGAACCTTTTAGTCCTCAATTGAAGACTGCAAGGTTCAAGCCAGGCGTTCAAGTACTGGTTTGAACCTTCTAATTCTCCTGGCAGGCTCAGTAGGCTCAAGCCAGGCTTTCAATTTTAACTCAAATACTGGTTTGAATCTTCTAATTCTCCTGGTAGGTTTAGTAGGCTTTAACCAAATTTTAATCCTATCAAATAACAAAGGAATTGAGGACTAAAAGGTTCAAACCAGGCGTTCAAGTACTGGTTTGAATCTTCTAATTCTCCTGGTAGAATCAGTAGGCTTTCACAAAATTGTAAATAAATAACATCCCATCAAATAACAAGGGAATTCAGGACTAAAAGGTTCAAACCAGGCGTTCGATTTCGACTCGGGTTCTTTACAAAAAAAATTGCTGGGACTGGCCGCACAGCATACAACTTCGGCAAGAGAAAGTTGTCCACCGTGGCTGGCCACACCAGATTTTTTGTGTCGAGATATATTTAGTTTCCGCCGAAATATTAGGCCTATATTAGAATTCAAGATGTAAATTTTTTTTTTAAACATTCACACTTTTTTCTCAATCACACACATACACACAGTCTTCTCGGCAACTTAGGCCATTTAAGACTTTATACGATACTCGTATGTTTAAATATATCTATTGGAGGTCCAGGGATTTCTATTTAACATTAAGCCATCTGGTATCCAAATGGCTTAAATAAAATCATTGGACTGCCTGGGATCCGAACCCGCGACGTTCGGTATAGAAGGTAGGCACGCTACCACCTAGACCAAGCCCTTAGGCTACTGTACATTTGAATTCAAGATGTAAAATTTACAAACATGGGAAAATATTTGTAATTTGTTACCATGGGAACCATTTCTCCTATCTTTCCTATGAAGTACAAGAGTAAAGTGTGCTTCAAAAGATTTCTAGGGCAAAATGAGAATATACATTTTAAAGAAAATCTAAAATATCAGAATAGGTGAAAAGAAGAAGAAAATTCGCACCTAGTTGTATTTCATTATTTTTATTCCCATTATGTTGACGTTTCGATCCCGGTTGTGATCATCCTCAGAACAAATGGGTGTTAAATATGTGTATATAATGTACTCACTCCTGATTTACCTTGCGATGTGACCATCGTATCTCTTGATCACTTGATTTTTAATTGTATTTTAACTAATATAATTTATTTACATTCATCTTTGTACCTCTTCAGGTTCTATGAATGATATGTATACATTATACACACATATTCAACACCCATATGTTCTGAGGATGCTCCAAACCGGGATCGAAACGTCAACATAATGGGAATAAAAATAATGAAATACAACTAGGTGCGAATTTTCTTCTTCTTTTCATCTATCCTGATTGAACTACCAGCTATAAGCCCTATAATCTAAAATATATAAATAAATTATTTTTTAGGCACTCGGGCTTGGTGTAGTACCTCCCTTGAATTTCAAGGGTCGAGGGTTCGGATAAAAGTTCGAAATGGTCTAAGATGCCGAAAATACTGTGGGAATGGGAAAAAAGTTGTGTTTAAAAAAAAAAAAATTAAAATATTTTCCTATGTTTATAAATTTTACATCTTGAATTCTAATAAATCGGCGAAAACTAAACATCTCCAGTAGTATGACAAGCAAAGAACACAACTTGCAATTACCGAAAGAAACAGGAAGTTGTGTGCTGTGCGGCCAGTCACACCAGGTTTTTTTTTTTTAATATTTCCGTTAATTAAAAAAGATAATTATAAATACAAACAAGTAGAGAAAGAGAGAGAGGATGTTCTATAATAAGTTTTCAAAAAAATATTCTACGAATTTTTAATTTCACTAAACCGATAAGTGAAATTTAGTGAGTGGGTGACAAAAGTGATAAATAAGTGCGAATAATCGATCAAATTTTAATTTTTTTTTATTTTTTATAGGAAGGATAAGGATGAAATCTTGTATTTGCCATTTCCTTTTCATTTTACGGTAATTGTGAAAAGAAAAAAAAGGAAATCGTTTCAAGGATTTCCTTATTTGAGATAAAAGTGTTGATATACGGTGAAGATTTAATCAAGAGAGCGGTACAAAAATTAATTCCTTGGGTACAAATCCAATCAATCACTATCTGGAAAATTCATCTCTATTCGATAAAATCCGGTAATCGCAAAGGTTGTGTTCTGTGCTTGTCACACAAGATTTTTTGTGTCCACATATATTTATAGTTTCCGCCGATATATTAGAATTCAAGATGTTTGAAAAAATCACACAATTTTTTTCCCATTCACTCACACATTCATACACACATCCACACAGACCTTTCGGGAACTCAGGCCATATAAGACTAACTATATATCGTATTTAATATTAAATATATATTTGGGGTCCAGGCATTTGGTATCCAAATGGCTTAAATAAAATCATCGGACCGCATGGGGTCCGAACCCGCAACTTTTAGTATACGAGGTTAGCACGCTAACCCCTACTCCAAGTCTCGAGGGCAATTAAAGATGTAAAATTTATAAGTATGTGAAAATATTTATATTTTGTTACAATGGCAACCATTTCTCTTATCTTTTCTATGGAGTACAAGAGTAAAGTGGTCTTCAGAAGATTTCAATGGCAAAATGAGAATATACATTTTAAAGAGCGTCTAAAAAATAATTGATTTTTGAATTTTAATTAAAATCTTTGAAGCGAATTTTGAAAAAATCGAAAAAAAAGTACATCAATAAAGTACTAGTATGGACGATTTTGTTCAAAACTTTATTTTGAGTGTGGTAGGGTAATCTGGTGTGACTGGTGTAGCCTAATTTAAAGGCGCATTATGTACTAGTTTGCTCGAATATAAATACAATATAAATTTTTAAGTATTAATTTTTAAAATTTTACATTAAAAATAAATTTTTTTTTAAAAGAAAGTATTTTTTTCAAATCTCGGGTGGGGGGGTAATTACTCCCTTTACCCCCCCCCTTGTATCAGCCCTTGACACAGACACACACAGACCAATTTACGCAGGGGCGTATATAGAAAATTTTTTTTTGGGGGGCCTGATCTCAAAAAATTTTTTACGAAAAATCTTTTTTTCGCGGAACCAAAATTTTTTTAATATTTTACCTTTTTTAGAGATGCAAAATTTTTGCCGCCCGCGGAACCAAAAATTTTCGTTTGCCTACATTTTTGCGCTACGGAGCCGCGCAAACATTTCGGGGGAGGGGGCCGAGACCCATTGTTGACTCTATATTCCTATATATGGATATGCATTTAGGAAATTTCGGGGGGGCCCGGGCCCCTTATATACGCCCCTGAACTTTTTTAGACTCAGGGTACCTCAAAACATGTTTACCTATCAAAATCTCGACATTGCATTTTTGACATTACCTTATTTATTTCAAATATAGGGTAAGAGAAAGTACAAATAGAGAAAGAAAAGTTCAAAACCAAAAAACCGGTTTTGCAAAATGTTTTGTATTAATCTGAATTTACATATATTTTTCGAAATTTTGATAATGCGGGACGAAATCGCTTTTGTTTCATTTTCCCCGATAGGGTAAGAAAATACAGATAAGCACTGTATTAAATAAATAAATTTTATTTTTATATTTTTTTTTATTATTATTACTATAATTAAGATCAATCATAATATTTTAATCATTTGATGATTGATTAATTAATCAGATGTCCTTGTCAAAGAAACAAGTAGCTAACGCCCTCCCTAACGCATTCACTATTATTATTATTATTTTTTCAACATCTTAATATTTTATTTTTAATCAAGAATTTTATTTATTTATTTTTTTTCAAGTCAATGTCAAGAGTGGTTTTATATATTTAATAACGAAGTAGAGAGAAAGTTTTTTTATTTATGTGTGTGTGTAGGTGAGAGAAGAAAGAAAGAAAGAAAATAAGCAAATGATAGCTGAATGTAAACGAAACGTGTGTGTGTCATGTTAATTATTTATTGTTCTAACACTCAATTCTCTTTAAAAGAAAGGAAATTTAAAAAAAAAAATATTGATAGTAGCGTAAATAACCTTTTGGCCAATTGTGGTTAACTTTAATTACGTGATTTTTCGTTTTTAATAAAAAAAAGTCTATAAATATTAGGTTTGTTCGTTTTTACGCATTTGGATGCCCATGGGCGCACATGGGCTTAACACAATGTTTGATTATAAGTTAGGGCAGCTTCCTCTTAAAGTTGATTGCATCACTTAGGCCCGACTGCTTCACCTAGGTGGAGTTTGTTAGCCCCGGCTTTTTTTTTTGTAGTGCAGAAACACACTTCAGTTTTATTTTTTTAGTAAAATATACGACATTTCATCATTTTATTGTTAAAAGAAGTAGATATATTTGTTATTTTTCTTTAGATTCTACTTCTTTTAACAATAAAATGATGAAATGACGTATATTTTAAAATATGTTATAGGATAGGGCCCGCTTGCATCAGATCTCGTCGCCCTTTTTACCACTGAGATAACCTCACTTTTGAATAATTTCAGCTAGATATAGCCTATGGTGAATTGGAGCCAAGCAAGGTCTGGGTTAAGTTAGCCCAGGCCCAAAGTTGGGGCTAAGGTTTCTTAAATTAGAAAATCATTAAGATGGATTAGAATAGGTCCTTTTAAGAAGAAAAAAAAATCTCGTGTCGACATATATTTAGATTCCGCTGATATATTAGATTTTTTTTTTTAAACATTCACACTTTTTTCTGATTCACACTCACACTCACACACACATTCACAGAGTCTTCGGCAACTTAGGCCATATAGGACTGCCGATATCCGTTGTAATGAATATATATATACATATATATATATATATCCATTGGGGGTTCAGGCATTTCTATTTAAGCCATCTGGGTATCCAAATGGGCTTAAATAAAATCATCGGACTGCCTTGGGGTCCGAACCGCCGATGTTTGGTATAGGAGGGGTTGTTTACGGCACGCTACCTACTACGCGTCAATTTGGGGATGACCCAGGGGCATATATTAGAATTCAAGATGTAAAAGTGTATAAATATTTATTTTTTGTTACCATGGGCAACCTTTTCTCCTAGTCGGTTTCCTATGGAGTACAAGAGTAAAGTGGTCTTCAGAAGATTTCAATGGCAAAATGAGAATAGGGTTTACATTTTTAAGGAGAATCTAAAAAATCAATTGATTCTCCAATCGGGTGAACTCAATCGTTCGGAGTGAATTTTCCCCAGGCCGAGAAAATCTAAAAAAAAAACTGAAAAAGTACATCAGTAAAGTACTAGTACTCTTTGGCCGATTTTGTTCAAAAGCTTATTTTCACGGTCCAGGAGGATACATAATTTAAATATAAAATTTCACCCTCGTAGCTCATTACTTCATGCTTAAAATTGAACCCAGACAGACAGACAGACCATGTCGCGAAAACCACTTTTTTGGATTCAGGGGACCTCAAAACGTGTATATCCATCAAAATCTCGACATCGAATTTTTGACATGAATCCAATACTTTCTCTCTATATATATATTACATATATATAGAGGTAAGAGAAAGTAAAAAAAAATGTTCCACTATTTTTGACGAACAGCGTATACCCAGTAAGGTTTCGCCAGCAAGAGAGGGTGACGTTTAACATGCTGATCCCTCTGGGCCACTCACCCGAGTTCATGGCATTACTAGACTGCAACAATTTCAACTTCCGGAAGAAACTGAAAGTCATCTCTTTATAATATTTTATTTATTCATCAGAAAAATATAAATTTTTTCCCTAAATAATTGACCAATTTGAATTCTTTTCTTTATTCAATAAGGAAATGATGATATTTCTATTTTTCTTTCTCTTAGCCTATATATGAAATATATAGAGAGAGAAAGTATTGCGATCATGTCAAAAATTCGATGTCGAGATTTTGATGGATATACATGTTTTGAGGTCCCCTGAGTCCAAAAAGTGGTCCCGCAAATTGGTCTGTGTGTGTGTGTGTGTGTGTGTGTCTGTGTGTCTGTATGTGTGGAACCATTTTTTTTAGCATGAAGGAATTGAGCTACCGGATTGAAATTTTATATTTAACTTAGGTACCTTTGAAGAATCTCAAAATAAGCTTTTGAACAAAATCGGCCAAAAAGTACTAGTACTTTACTGATGTACTTTTTCAGTTTTTCGATTTTCTCAAAATTCCCTCCAAGGATTTTTTTTAAAAATCAAAAATCAATTATTTTTTTAGATGCTCTTTAAAATGTATATTCTCATTTTGCCGTTGAAATCTTCTGAAGACCACTTTACTCTTGTTCTTCATAGGAAAGATAGAAATGGTTGCCATGGTAACGAAATTTAAATCTTTTTCTTTTTATTAGATTAAAAATCAATTATTATTTAAATTCCCATTTTTTTAAAATTTATTTGTGTCTTTAATTGTTTCAAAGAAAACATATATGTCTCTCTCTCTACTTGTAAACATTATCGTCTGTCTCTACTCTTTTTAAATTCCCTTTCCACCTTATCTTCGCATAGAAACAATGTTAATTTCCTATAGGGATTTGTATGTTAATTTCGATTCAAAAGGGGTCCCCTTTAGAACTTTTTAGGCATTTAAAATTTTTTTTTTTCCAATTCTTATGAAATTTTGTATTTATTTACGATTCTATATTGTGTATAAAATGTCCAAATATGAGATTAAAATTTTGAAAAATAACCATAGTTTATTTGAAGCAGTCAACATTTAAAATCAAGTTTGAAACTAAGGTGCTATCGGAAACTAAATATATCTCGACACAAAAAATCTGGTGTGACCAGCACAGTGCGCAACTTTCTCTTACCGAAGGGTAAGAGAAAGTTGTGTGCTATGCGCCAGTCACACCAGATTTTTTTCCTCAAACTTTTTCTTTGCCATTTATCATAGAAGAAATTGTTGCTTTTTTATTCTCCAACTATTCACTATCGTTATCGAAAGTTTTCAATTCAGACGTTGCTTAGATATTAATTAATTGACTATTTTTATTTTTCTACAATAATTTACGCCAGCCTTCTTCTTGCTTCTCCGTCCCCTACAATAATGCTTCGACACACTCACCTAACTCAAAATCAAATTATAGTATAACGCTAACCAATGTTCTCTAATATACAGGCCAACAAAATAAACTCTTTTTACTTTCTCTTACCTATATATGTAAATATACGGGAGAAAGTATTGCAATCATGTCAAAAGTTTCGAGATTTTGACAATAGCGTATCCAGGTGGGGGCGAAGGGGGGTGCTCGCCCCCCCCCCCGCCCTAGACTGAGCAAGCCTTTGGCGACCCTCGATTCCGACATAGGCGCCCTAGGGCATCCGGTTTTTTTTTTAATTTCATAATAAATTCATTTTATATCACAGATCCGAATAAAAATTACAAAAAAATGCTCGAACGAGATTCGGAATACTAAAAAAAAAGCTCGAACGAGATCGGCGCCCCAGTTGAGCTTTGCTCGCCCTCAAATGCTAGTTGTGCCGCTGGATTTTGATGGATATACACGTTTTAAGGACCCGGGTCCAAAAAAGTTGTTTGTGTGTCTGTGAACAAAATTTCTCAAGGCCAAAAAGAACTAGAAGGTTGTAATTTTAATTATTATACTGGCTGTGAGTGTTAACTATAGTTGCGTGGAATGGAGTCAGCCAGTATAATAATTAAAATTACAACCTTCTAGTTCTTTTTGGCCTTGAGAAACTTTGTTCACAGACACACAAACAACTTTTTTGGACCCGTCCTTAAAACGTGTATATCCATCAAAATCCAGCGGCACAACTAGCGATTTGAGGGCGAGCAAAGCTCAACTGGGGCGCCCGATCCTCGTTCGAGCTCTTTTTTTTTAGTATTCGAATCTCGTTCGAGCATTTTTTTGTAATTTTTATTCGGATCTGGATACTAAAATGAATTTATTATGAAATTAAAAAAAAAGCCGGATGCCCCTAGAGCGCCTATGTCGGAATCGAGGGTCACTAAAGGCTTGCGGTCATGTCTAGGGCGGGGGGGGCGAGGGACACCCCTTGCCCCCACTGGATACGCTATTGTCAAAATCTCGAAACTTTTGCATGTTGCAATACTCTCCCGTATATTTACATATAGGTAAGAGAAAGTAAAAAGAGTTTATTTTGTTGGCCTGTATATTAGAGAACATTGGTTAGCGTTATACTATAATTTGATTTTAGTAGGTGAGTGTTCGAAGCATTATTGTAGGGGATGGAGAAGCAAGAAGAAGGCTGGCGTAAATTATTGTAGAAAAATAAAAATAGTCAATTAATTAATATCTAAGCAACGTCTGAATTGAAAACTTTCGATAACGATAGTGAATAGTTGGAGAATAAAAAAGCAACAATTTCTTCTATGATAAATGGCAAAGAAAAAAGTTTGAGGAGAAAAAAAATCTGGTGTGACTGGCGCACAGCACACAACTTTCTCTTACCCTTCGGTAAGAGAAAGTTGCGCACTGTGCTGGTCACACCAGATTTTTTGTGTCGAGATATATTTAGTTTCCGATAGCACCTTAGTTTCAAACTTGCATTTTAAATGTTGACTGCTTCAAATAAACTATGGTTATTTTTCAAAATTTTAATCTCATATTTGGACATTTTATACACAATATAGAATCGTAAATAAATACAAAATTTCATAAGAATTGGAAAAAAAAATTTTAAATGCCTAAAAAGTTCTAAAGGGGACCCCTTTTGAATCGAAATTAACATACAAATCCCTATAGGAAATTAACATTGTTTCTATGCGAAGATAAGGTGGAAAGGGAATTTAAAAAGAGTAGAGAGAGACGATAATGTTTGCAAGTGAGAGAGAGACATATATGTTTTCTTTGAAACAATTAAAGACACAAATAAATTTTAAAAAAATGGGAATTTAAATAATAATTGATTTTTAATCTAATAAAAAGAAAAAGATTTAAATTCCGTTACCATGGCAACCATTTCTATCTTTCCTATGAAGAACAAGAGTAAAAGTGGTCTTCAGAAGATTTCAACGGCAAAATGAGAATATACATTTTAAAGAGCATCTAAAAAATAATTGATTTTTGAATTTTAAAAAAAATCCTTGGAGGGAATTTTGAGAAAATCGAAAAAAACTGAAAAAGTACATCAGTAAAGTACTAGTACTTTTTGGCCGATTTTGTTCAAAAGCTTATTTTGAGATTCTTCAAAGGTACCTAAGTTAAATATAAAATTTCAATCCGGTAGCTCAATTCCTTCATGCTAAAAAAATGGTTCCACACATACAGACACACAGACACACACACACACACACACACACACAGACCAATTTGCGGGACCCACTTTTTTTGGACTCAGGGGACCTCAAAACATGTATATCCATCAAAATCTCGACATCGAATTTTTGACATGATCGCAATACTTTCTCTCTCTATATATTTCATATATAGGGTAAGAGAAAGTAAAATAGAAATATCATCATTTCCTTATTGAATAAAGAAAGGAATTCAAATTGGTCAATTATTTAGGGAAAAAATTTATATTTTTCTGATGAATAAATAAAATATTATAAAGAGATGACTCCAGTTTCATTCCGGAGTTGAAATTGTTGCAGTCTAGTAATGCCATGAACTCGGGGGAGTGGTCCAGAGGGATCAACATGTTACACGTCACCCTCTCTTGCTGGCGAACCTTACTGGGATACGCTGTTCATCAAAAATAGTGGAACTTTTTTTTTTACTTTCTCTTACCTCTATATATATGTTAATATATATAGAAGAAAGTATTGAATTCATGTCAAAAATTCAATGTCGAGATTTTGATGGATCTACACGTTTTGAGGTCCCTGAATCCAAAAAAATGGTTTTCACGACATGGTCTGTCTGTGTGTCTGTGGTTCAATTTTAAGCATGAAGTAATGAGCTACGAGGGTGAAATTTTATATTTAAATTATGTATCCTCCTGGACCGTGAAAATAAGCTTTTGAACAAAATCGGCCAAAGAGTACTAGTACTTTACTGATGTACTTTTTCAGTTTTTTTTCGATTTTCTCAAAATTCGCTCCAACGATTTTGATTAAAATTCAAAAATCAATTATTTTTTAGATTCTCTTTAAAATGTATAGGCCTATTCTCATTTTGCCATTGAAATCTTCTGAAGACCACTTTACTCTTGTACTCCATAGGAAAGATAGGAGAAAAGGTTGCCATGGTAACAAAATATAAATATTTCATACATTTTACATCTTGAATTCTAATATATGCCCCCGGGTTTGCGTAGTAGGTAGCGTGCCTACCTCCTATACCAAACATCGGCGGTTCGGACCCCAGGCAGTCCGATGATTTTATTTAAGCCATTTGGATACCAAATGGCTTAAATAGAAATGCCTGAACCCCCACAATTTATATATTCCTTACAACGGTTATCGTCAAAGTCTTAAATGGCCTAAGTTGCCGAAGACTCTGTGAATGTGTGTGTGAGTGTGAGTGTGAATCAGAAAAAAGTGTGAATGTTTAAAAAAAAAAATCTAATATATCAGCGGAATCTAAATATATGTCGACACGAGATTTTTTTTTCTTCTTAAAAGGACCTATTCTAATCTATCTTAATGATTTTCTAATTTAAGAAACCTTAGCCCCAACTTTGGGCCTGGGCTAACTTAACCCAGACCTTGCTTGGCTCCAATTCACCATAGGCTATATCTAGCTGAAATTATTCAAAAGTGAGGTTATCTCAGTGGTAAAAAGAGGCGACGAGATCTGATGCAAGCGGGCCCTATCCTATAACATATTTTAAAATATACGTCATTTCATCATTTTATTGTTAAAAGAAGTAGAATCTAAAGAAGAATAACAAATATATCTACTTCTTTTAACAATAAAATGATGAAATGTCGTATATTTTACTATAAAAATAAGACTGGAGTGTGTTTCTGCACTACAAAAAAAAGCCGGGGCTAACAAACTCCACCTAGGTGAAGCAGTCGGGCCTAAGTGATGCAATCAACTTTAAGACGAAGCTGCCCTAACTTATAATCAAACAATGTGTTAAGCCCATGTGCGCCCATGGGCATCCAAATGCGTAAAAACGAATAAACCTAATATTTATAGACTTTTTTTTATTAAAAACGAAAAATCACGTAATTAAAGTTAACCACAATTGGCCAAAAGGTTATTTACGCTACTATCAATATTTTTTTTTTTTAAATTTCCTTTCTTTTAAAGAGAATTGAGTGTTAGAACAATAAATAATTAACATGACACACACACACGTTTCGTTTACATTCAGCTATCATTTGCTTATTTTCTTTCTTTCTTTCTTCTCTCACCTACACACACACATAAATAAAAAAAACTTTCTCTCTACTTCGTTATTAAATATATAAAACCACTCTTGACATTGACTTAAAAAAAATAAATAAATAAAATTCTTGATTAAAAATAAAATATTAAGATGTTGAAAAAAATAATAATAATAAGTGAATGCGTTAGGGAGGGCGTTAGCTACTTGTTTCTTTGACAAGGACATCTGATTAATTAATCAATCATCAAATGATTAAAATATTATGATTGATCTTAATTATAGTAATAATAAATAAAGTATAAAAATAAAAATTTTTTATTTAATACAGTGCCTATATGTATTTTCTTAACCTATCGGGGAAAATGAAAGAAAACGATTTCGTCTAAATTATTGCAAAATTACGAAAAATTTATGGAGATTCAGATTAATACAAAACCCGACCTTTTGTAAAACCGGTTTTTGATTTTGAACTTTTCTTTCTAAATTTTTACTTTCTCTTACCTATATATATATGAAAGTATTGAGATCATGTCAAAAATTCGATGTGATTTTGATAGATAAACATGTTTTGAGATCCCTGAGTCTAAAAAAGTGGGTCCCGCAAATTGGTCTGTGTTTCTCTGTGTCAAGGGCTGATACAAGGGGGGGGGGGGTAAAGGAGGTAATTATCCCCTCCCCCCGAGATTTGAAAAAAAAAATTTATTTTTAATGTAAAATTTTAAAAATTAATACTTAAAAATTTATATTGTATTTATATTCGAGCAAACTAGTATAGAATGCGCCTTTAAATTACACCAGTCACACCAGATTCCCACCCCCCGATGGATCCGCCACTGGTCTGTGTGTCTGTATGTAAAAATTTTTAGAATGAAGTAATTGAGCTACTCCATTGAAATTTTATATTTAAGTTAGATACCCTACCGGACACTCAAAATAAAGTTTTGAACAAAATCGTCCATACTAGTACTTTATTGATGTACTTTTTTTTCGATTTTCTCAAAATTCGCACCACCAAAATTTTTTAAAATTCAAAAATCAATTATTTTTTACATGCTCTTTAAAATGTATATTCTCATTTTGTCATTGAAATCTTTTGAAGACCACTTTACTCTTGTACTTCATAGAGAAGATAGGAGAAATGGTTGCCATGGTAACAAAATATAAATATTTTCCCATACTTGTAAATTTGACATCTTTAATTGCCTCCGGGCTTGGCGTAGTTGGTAGCGCGCCTGCCTTGTATACCAAGGGTCGGACCCACACAGCACAAAATATTGCAGCAATATTGTTGCAATATTCCTATGTCTGCCTTTTTACAACATTGCAGAAATATTGCATCAATGTTGCTGCAATTTTGTCAATTTTGAGCAAGATTGGCAATATTGCTGCTCCTGCTGTGGGGTTCGGACCCCAGGCAGTCCGATGATTTTATTTAAGCCATTTGGATACCAAATGACTTAAATAAGAATGCCTGGACCCCTAATATATATATATATTTTTTTTATAATAACGCTTATCGTAAAAGTCTTATATGGCCTAAGATGCTGAAAAGACTGTGTGTATGTGTATGTGAATGATGTGAGTGTTTTTGTTTTTTTAAATTACGAAAATTGAAATATGATCAATAAGGTGCTGGCCGAAATATTTATAAAGGCCTTAAATATTTATATATAAAAATAATTAATTATAATATATCGACGGAAACTAAATATATGTTGACACAAAAAATCTGGTGTGTCAAGCACAGAACACAACTTTCAATTACCGAAAATTGTGTGCCGTGCGACCAGTCACACCGGATTTTATCGAATAGAGATGAAGATGAATTTTCCAGATGGTGATTGATCGGATTTGTACCCAAGGAATTAATTTTTGTACCGCTCTCTTGAATAAATCTTCACCGTATATCAACACTTTTATCTCAAATAAGGAAATCCTTGAAACGATTTCCTTTTTTTTCTTTTCACAATTACCGTAAAATGAAAAGGAAATGGCAAATACAAGATTTCATCCTTATCCTTCCTATAAAAAATAAAAAAAAATTAAAATTTGATCGATTATTCGCACTTATTTATCACTTTTGTCACCCACTCACTAAATTTCACTTATCGGTTTAGTGAAATTAAAAATTCGTAGAAAATATTTTTTTGGAAACTTATTATAGAACATCCTCTCTCTCTTTCTCTACTTGTTTGTATTTATAATTATCTTTTTTAATTAACGGAAATATTTAAAAAAAAAAAACCTGGTGTGACTGACCGCACAGCACACAACTTCCTGTTTCTTTCGTTAATTGAAAGTTGTGTTCTTTGCTTGTCATACTACTGGAGATCTTTAGTTTTCGCCGATTTATTAGAATTCAAGATGTAAAATTTATAAACATTAGGAAAATATTTTAATTTTTTTTTTTTTTTTTAAACACTCACACTTTTTTTCCCATTCACACAGTATTTTCGGCATCTTACACCATTTAGAACTTTTATTTCGAACTTTTATCCGAACCCTCGACCCTTGAAATTCAAGGGAGGTACTACACCAAGCCCGAGTGCCTAAAAAATAATTTATTTATATATTTTAGATTATAGGGCTTATAGCTGGTAGTTCAATCAGGATAGATGAAAAGAAGAAGAAAATTCGCAGCTAGTTGTATTTCATTATTTTTATACCCATTATGTTGACGTTTCGATCCCGGTTTGGAGCATCCTCAGAACATATGGGTGTTGAATATGTGTGTATAATGTATACATATCATTCATAGAACCTGAAGAGATACAAATATGAATATAAATAAATTATATTAGTTAAAATACAATTAAAAATCAAGTGATCAAGAGATACGATGGTCACATCGCAAGGTAAATCAGGAGTGAGTACATTATATACACATATTTAACACCCATTTGTTCTGAGAATGATCCCAACCGGGATCGAAACGTCAACATAATGGGAATAAAAATAATGAAATACAACTAGGTGCGAATTTTCTTCTTCTTCTTTTCACCTATCCTGATATTTTAGATTCTCTTTTTTTTAGATTTTCTTTCAAATGTATATTCTCATTTTGCCCTTGAAATCTTTTGAAGCACACTTTACTCTTGTACTTCATAGGAAAGATAGGAGAAATGGTTCCCATGGTAACAAAATATAAATAATTTCCCATGTTTGTAAATTTTACACGCCCCCGGGTGTGGCGTAGCTAAGGTAGTAGGTGGTGTGCCTACCTTCTATACCGAACGTCGCGGGTTCGGATCCCAGGCAGTCCAATGATTTTATTTAAGGCATTTGGATACCAGATGGCTTAAATAGAAATCCCTGGACCTCTAATAGATATATTTAAACATACGAGTATCGTATAAAGTCTTAAATGGCCTAAGTTGCCGAGAAGACTGTGTGTATGTGTGTGATTGAGAAAAAAGTGTGAATGTTTAAAAAAAAAAAAATTTACATCTTGAATTCTAATATAATATTTAGGCGGAAACTAAATATATCTCGACACAAAAAATCTGGTGTGGCCAGCCACGGTGGACAACTTTCTCTTGCCGAAGTTGTATGCTGTGCGGCCAGTCCCAGCAATTTTTTTTGTAAAGAAGTTTATTAATTTTTTTTTTTAACACTCACACTTTTTTTTCTAATCACACACACATACACACAGTCTTTTCGGCAACTTAGGCCATTTAAGACTTTAATTAAACGATACTCGTTATTTGTAAATAAATCTATTGGGGGTTCAGGTATTCTTATTTAAGCCATTTGGTATCCAAATGGCTGCCTGAGATCCGAACCCTCGACCCTTGGTATACAAAGCAGGCGCGCTACCAACTACCCCAAGCCCGAGGGCTATTAAAATATTAAAAGTTGGTTGTCGTATATGCTACTCTAGCATTTTCAAAAGTTTTATCCAGACGTTCGTTTCCCTTAAAAAAAAAAAATTAAGTTTCACTTTAAAACTACAAAACTACTTTCTATATTTGATTATGTGATTGATGGCCAAATAGCCCTGAAACAAGAACATTAAATAACGTTTAAAAAAAAAAAGCAACATCATATCAATATTAAATAAAAAACAAAAAAAAAAAAAGTAAAAATTATATCGCTTTAATCTAATAAAATAAAACAAATTTATTAAGAATGAACCATGGCAAGTCTGAATTTTCTGATTTCACGCTTCTTTTTCTTGATCGGATTTCACTTTTTCGATCGCCTGGCGAACAAATTAGAGGTTTAGCTACGCCACTGGTTTTAATTTATAAAAGAATTTGTTGTAGAAGGAGAATAGAAAGAGAGAGCAGCTAGTTTTATTTTCTTTTATTAAACCCTCATTGCTGACGTTTCGGTCCTGTTTAGGGCCATCCCCAGACCATTAAGGTTGTCATTATCTGAGGATGGCCCTAAACAGGACCGAAACGTCAGCAATGAGGGTTTAATAAAAGAAAATAAAACTAGCTGCTCTCTCTTTCTATTCCCCTTCTACAACATCAATTAACCAGCTATATTAAAAAAAAAACCTCCAATATTAAAATAAAGAATTTGATTTTCCGTTGAACTGTGATTTATTTGTAAAAATTACAACGTTTCGGACACTCATTCTGTGGCCTTCTTCAGGTACACAATTCAGCTAAGATTATAATTCTTTTGGCGATCGATTTCGTCGAAAGGACATCTTCAGGCTAGCGTTATATAGTATTTTATATTTTAAGGAATGGAAAAAGAATAAGTACAGGTGCAGCAAATGAAGAGAGCCTTTGGATGCCAAATGCCGAAAAGGAGACGTTTCGGACAAAATTTATTCGTCCATCTTCAGTCCTCGCTACAAAAATATACAAATTTAAATAAAACAACACTGTTGCGAAATTCAATTACAATGGATCTTACTTGGCTTATAAATTAATTAGGCACAAAGTTGTCATTGTTGTTTTGGCACGTATTTGTGCGCATGTATATTTTTTTTATAAAAACAGGCGAGTGTCAATGTTTCGTGAGTGTCTATAAGATAATGAAATTATTTCTTTTTATTACTAATATAAATTCAAATCGTTTGTATTATCTTTTTTCTACTAAATTCACATTAAAAATAAATTTTTAATATAGCCGACCCAAAATATATTGACAACAATTTAAAAAAACTTTATAAAATGGCCAAAGATAACTGCTATCCCAAACACCTTGTTAATAAATTAATGAAAATGCACGACCCTAATGTTAACAATGCCAACATTCCCAAAAAAACAAATATTCCCACTAATACACTCTTGCCTATCTACCAGGCGATCACATATATCCCTGGTGCAACAGAAAAAATAAAAAAGATCTTCAATCGACTTAATATCACGCTTGCCCCCAAAGTAAGCAACAACCTTTCTTTTCTTTATAACAATAAAGATAGATTAAGTAATAAAGAGATGAGTGGAGTAGTTTATATGGTCATGTGTAAGGATTGCCCCAATTCTAGCACAGGGTACGTCGGTCAAACGGGTCGTGCCCTCTCTGTTCGAATGTATGAGCATGACTATAGTATTAAAAATAAAAAAGAATCAACGGCACTAAGCCAACACGCGCTTGAGCATGGTCATGCATTTGACTTAGAGGGTGTGAGAATTTTAGCAAAAGAAAAAAACACTGAAAAAAGATTAATTTTGGAAAAATGTTTCATTAAATTGTTCAAGAATATAACTATTAATCACCACACAGATTGTGCAGACCTTAGTCTCGCTTATGATGCTGTGCTTGATTGGGATCTTTAAAAATCAAAAAAATTATTCTTTCAATGGTGGACTGCCAGTCGCTCTTAAAATCAAAACTGTCGTGCGTAAAAATGCCTTTTTTCGACCTCCGAAACATTGACTCATTTTCTCCTTTGTAACATGTTAAAATTGAAAAACTAAAATGTAATTTTATTTTGTAATTTTTATTAATAATGCCATCAACGAAATCTCAACCCCATGAGACAACCAAAACGAATTTTTTATTTTTTAATTCGCTAAAAATATTTATAATATTGTCGGAATAAGTCAATGATGATATTAAACTTAGAGTAATCCTATAAGAGTTGAATATATTCAGGGGCGCCGGAACGAATTTGAATCAGGGGGGCAAAAAAATTTTTTTTAGTAAATTAAAATAATTTAATATGATCAAATAGTATAAAACAAAAACAAATTACTATAAAACTTTAAAAATTTTAAATAATTTTAAATAAAATCACAATTTTAATAAAATTAAAATTAAAAAAAATTTTCTAGTGATTTTATCAAAAATTTTTGGAAAAAATTTGAAAAAAATGAATTTCTTACTCTTTTAATTTTTTTTAATTTAGAAAATTTTATTTTTCAAAAGTAAAAATATATCATTTTTAAAAATAAATGAAATAAAAGAAGAAATTTTGCCCCCCTCTGTCCCCCCCTATAGGATGCCAGGGGGGGCAATGTACCCTTGCCCCCCCAGTTCCGGCGCCTATGGCTCCATCCACACCAATATTCACGTTTTCTATTAATTTCTTGAAGCAAATACCAATTTATAGGGATTAAAAACAGTTTAAACTTTTAGCCATCGCCTTTTGTCTTTGCTATTATCGCAGCTCCAACGTAAACACCACTAGCTAGCTGATTGAAGCTCTGCTCTTATCGCTTATCGCAGCTCCAACATAATCGCACTCCTAGGCTTGTGTTTGTCATCAGGTAGTCATAAATAGAATTTTTTCGAGGGCCCGAACTCATTTTTAAATATCGCCTCCTCTCCATACACAAACAAATTTTTAAAATACAGGATATACCTAATCCCTCAGGGCCCCGGGCCTTCTCAAAGACAAATTTTCAATAAATTTTTTTTTTTTTATCAATTTTTCCGCTTTTATCAGAGGTCTAAGGGCCCCGGGCCCTCTCAAAAGCAAATATTTGGGGGCCTATGCCAATTCGGGGCCTGGACCGGACTTTTTTCTATATATTAACATATATAGGTAATAGAAAGTAAAAATGCTTTTATTTAAATTGAACTAAAAAGAGAAAAATAATTGTTCTTGTTAAATTTGTTGAATATTTATGACTCGTCATTGATATCTTAAGGAATTCTTAGACTCTCGGAATCCCTTCAAAGCGCCCCACGCTTTTAAAATATTCAACAATTTTAACAAGAACAATTAAATTATTTCTCTCTTTTTAGTTCAATTTAAATAAAAGCAATTTTTTTAAGATTTTTTTTATCATATTTTAATTTTAAATTTAAGTTTCGGAAAAAATTTTTTCACAGGGCTGTAAAAATTTCGTCTTCCTAAAAAAAAAGGTAAAATAATTTTAACAGGAAAGAAAATGATTAAAATTCAAAAAAAATGTTCCACAGAGTGGAAAAATAAAGTTTCGAAAAAAAAAAAATTTCCGCGTTAAGTTCTTGAACAAAATGTATACAACCCCCCTCTTCTAGAGATGCCCCATACCCCAACGGTGTCGGTACGCCCAGGGGCGCCGGAACGAATTTGAATCAGGGGGGGGCAAAAAAATTTTTTTTAGTAAATTAAAATAATTTAATATGATCAAATAGTATAAAACAAAAACAAATTACTATAAAACTTTAAAAATTTTAAATAATTTTAAATAAAATCACAATTTTAATAAAATTAAAATTAAAAAAAAATTTTCTAGTGATTTTATCAAAAATTTTTGGAAAAAATTTGAAAAAAATGAATTTCTTACTCTTTTAATTTTTTTTAATTTAGAAAATTTTATTTTTCAAAAGTAAAAATATATCATTTTTAAAAATAAATGAAATAAAAGAAGAAATTTTGCCCCCCTCTGTCCCCCCCCTATAGGATGCCAGGGGGGCAATGTACCCTTGCCCCCCCAGTTCCGGCGCCTATGAATATATTAATGAAAAAATGGAAAAAGATGAAATCTAATCGAAATAAAAATAAAACTATTTTTAATGTGAATTTAGTAGAAAAAAGATAATACAAACGATTTGAATTTATATTAGTAATAAAAAGAAATAATTTCATTATCTTATAGACACTCACGAAACATTGACACTCGCCTGTTTTTATAAAAAAATATACATGCGCACAAATATGTGCCAAAACAACAATGACAACTTTGTGCCTAATTAATTTATAAGCCAAGTAAGATCCATTGTAATTGAATTTCGCAACAGTGTTGTTTTATTTAAATTTGTATATTATTGTAGCGAGGACTGAAGATGGACGAATAAATTTTGTCCGAAACGTCTCCTTTTCGGCATTTGGCATCCAAAGGCTCTCTTCATTTGCTGCACCTGTACTTATTCTTTTTCCATTCCATAACATCAACAGCAACTTCTCTTCGAATTTTATATTTTAATAACGCTGGCCTGAGGATGTCCTTTGGACGAAATCAATCGCCAAAAGAATATAAGATATTTTTCTACCCTCTGTTCTTTTATTATTCACTATTCATCACTTAACACAAAAGAAAAATGGAGTATTACATCAAACACGGTAAAATGAGAATTTACATTTTAAAGAACATATAAAAATTAATTGATTTTTGAATTTTAATCAAAATCGTTATAACGAATTTTGAGAAAATCAAAAAAAACTGAAAAAGTACATCAGTAAAGTACTAGTACTCTTTGGCCGATTTTCTTTAAGAGCTTATTTTCATGATCCGGGGAGGTGTCTAACTTAAATATAAAATTTAGGCTTCCTAGCTCAATTCCTTCATGCTTAAAATAGAACATAGACAGACAAATTGACATACCATGTCGCGAAAACCACTTTTTCTGACTCAGGGGACCTCTAAACGTGTATATGCATCAAAATCTCGACATCGAATTTTTGACATTAACGCTCTCTATGTATTATATGTATATTAACATATATATAGGTAAGAGAAAGTAAAAAAGTCAATTTAATCAAAATTTCCATAGGCCCTGTGTATTTTAAATGTTGACTGCTTGAAATAAACTATGGTTATTTTTCAAAATTTTAATCTCATATTATTATACAATAGAGATTCTTAAATAATTAATTTCATAAGATTTGGAAAAAAAATTTTTTAATGTGTAAAAAGTTAAGGGGACCCCCTTTTGAATCGAAATTAACATGCAAATCCCCATATGGGGATTTAACATTGGCTCTATGGAAGAAGAGCCGAAAAATGAATTTGAAAAATTTGAAATCAGAAAGGTGTACTTCAAACAATTTTCACGAAAAATTTTTCTAATATACTGAGAATATAATTTTTATTCGTGAGAAGAAATTTATCTTTTAAGCTTATTAGGCCTATTTATTTAGGCTATAATGTCATTTAAAATTCCCATTTCACAGAATCAATGCCGGCCGAGGCCTAGGACCAATTTCCTTATTCGTGATTAACTTTATTTGAAGGTAAATGTAATTGAAAAACATTGAAAAAACAATTGAAAAAAATAAAACATTGAACTTATAATTGAATTAGGGTTTTACCTTGAACAAGATTTTGTTCGCTCCCCTGGACCATCCATTCTTCAACTAGCTACTAGATATTTTTATTACATTTGAATGTAATAAAAATATCAATCACTCTCTGTCCATGGTATGATATTAATCAAATTTGAGGCATTATCATGATTAAGCTAGGTATAATTGTGAATGCCCAATATAACTTGGCGAGGATTAACCTGGCCCTGAAGATGGTCCCATACGTGACCGAAACGTCGGTCCTGGTTTGTTAATAAATTGAAATATAACTAACTGCCTGTTCATTTATTCTTCCTATTTGATTATTCCTATACAGTATATAGGAATTTTTCAATGCGTTTTTTTTTTAAATGAATTAAATTCATAAGAGATTATTGGGACATCGAGTTATAATTTTTTTAATGATTCATTAAAAAATTATCGTAATTAATTTTTTTGTTATCAAGCAAATACAAAAAAACAATCTGTCCCAATAATCTTTAATTTTTTTTTAAATTTAAAAATGAATTTATTGTTATTATTAGGGTCCGACCGAAACAAGATTTTCAGCCGAAACCGAAACCGAAACCGAATATTCGGCCTCAACCTTAGTTTCGGCCGAAACCGAAACCGAAACTTGTATTTCCTATAAAAAATTTTTTTCATTTTACCTTTTTTTTTTGAATTTTTTTTTTCCTCCTCTCCCGTGAAAATCATTTTACCTTTTTTTTAGGGAGACTAAAATTTTTTTCTCCCTCAAGTGCAAATTATTTGACCTTTTTTTACTTTCTCTTACCTCTATATATATGTTAATATATAGAGAGAGAAAGTATTGGTTTCATGTCAAAAATTCGATGTCGAGATTTTGATGGATCTTCACGTTTTTAGGTCTCCTGAATCCAAAAAAGTGGTTTTCGCGACATGGTCTGTCTGTCTGTGTGTCTGTGTGTCTGTCTGTCTGTGTGTCTGTCTGTGAACAAAATATCTCAAGAACGAAAAGAGCTAGGAGGTTGAAATTTTATATTTAAGTTAGTCACCCCCCTGGGACGTGACACGAAGCTTTTCAACAAAATTGGCCAAAAAGTACTAGTACTTTACTGATGCAATTTTTCAGTTTTTTTCGAGATTCTCAAAATTTGCTCCAACGATTTTTTTTTAAATTCAAAAATCAATTATTTTTTAGATTCGCTTTAAAATGTATATTCTCATTTTGCCATTGAAATTTTCTGAAGACCACTTTACTCTTGTACTCCATAGAAAAGATAGGAGGAATGGTTGCCATGGTAACAACATATAAATATTTTGCCATACTTATAAATTTTACATCTTGAAAATCGAATGTACCATACTGTCGGAAACTAAATACATGTCGACACAAAAAAATCTGGTGTGACAAGCACAGAACACAACTTTCGATTACCGAAGGTAAGAGAAAGTTGTGTGCTGTGCGCCAGTCACACCAGATTTTTTTTTTTTTGCATGCGAGTCTCATCCCATTTTTTCAGACTCTGGTTTCGGCCGGCCGAAAGGTTCGGCCACTTTTTGGCCGAAACCGAAACTACGGCCGAAACCATGATTTTTGGCCGAAACTGGCCGAAACCGTAACCGAAACCGAATATTCGGTCGGTTCCTAGTTATTATTAATCACATATTAATTAAGAAATTTTTAAAATAAGCTTAGATGATTTATTTAAAAATCAACTTTCAAATGAGTTCAGCATTCTTGCAATAGATGGCAGGCTAGTCTAACAGACGATATAGTATTACCCTATATCTGCCTATATTTATATATTTTTATGCTTTTATAAAAGATACATAATAGATAAATACATTTATAAAGTATTTATTGTTAAAAGATCAATGAAAATCAACCAAATGCATTAAATATTATTAACTACCATTCTGACATCTCTTGGCAAATTTTTGAATTACTTGATTTTTTGGGCATACTTTTTATGACACACAACGCCCTCTTATCGGGAAAAACATGCGTAACACCTTCGCTCCTATTCCGCCTTAAATAACTAGGTTTTTTTTTTTTTATTCGTCTCACTTCAATGGCCTTACAATTCTTGTTGGTATATTAAATACATATAATTAATCCTATGTTTAGCGAGTGCTGATTTAAACGATCGTTAATTAAATTAACCGTCCTTTAAGACCTACTCACTTCCTTTTGAGGACAAAATCCCGTTTAATTTTTTAATCTCTTTTACTCATGTATAAATTAAAAAAAAATTTTTTTTAAAGATTTTAATTTTAATCTTAAAGATCTCAACCTAAATAATTATGTAACCAAAAAGAGTTTGTTTATATAACGTTCAAGTGCAAAATGATAATGAAAATATTTATCCTTTTGTTGACAGACCACCTATTCAACTTTAATCTTTTGTTTGAAGATGTTTGTTTAATTTAAGCTGGTGAAGTGTGAACCTATTATTTCAATGGTTTTATAAAAGAAGATTGAAATGTTTATTGAAATACAAAAGTTTTCATTAATAACAAATCAAAATAAAGGGCCGAACTAAGCCGAACGCACAACTTTGCCCACCCACTATTAAATTCTCTCTTGATCGCCCTCTAATGGTCCAATATTTACCAAAAGGTTTTCAGTTCTTGGCCTCTACCCCCAATTTCAAAACAATTGAACAAATAGTTTTTGAGTTGCCCCAGACACACACACACACACACACAGATATCATTCCAAAAACTACTTAAATGGATTCAGGGGACCTCAAAACGCATTTTGGCAGCTTCAGAAAGTTTTTTTTATTACATCACTGCCCAACCTGTGATTGGTGGGCAAAGCTAATAATGACAATTGTTATATAATTGAATTTTTACTTTCTCTTACCTCTGCATATGTTAATATATATAGAGAGAAAGTATTGGATACATGTCAAAAATTCGAAGTCGAAATTTGGTTGGTATACACGTTTTGAGGTCCCCTGGTTCCAAAAAATCTGGTGTGACTGGCGCACAGCACACAACTTTCTCTTACCTTCGGTAATCGAAAGTTGTGTTCTGTGCTTGTCACACCAGATTTTTTGTGTCGACATATATTTAGTTCCCGACAGTACGGAACATATGAATTCAGATGTAAAATTTATAAGTATGGCAAAAAGTTTATATTTTGTTACCATGGCAACCATTTCTCCTATCTTCCCTATGAAATACAAGAGTAAAGAGGTCTTCAGAAGATTTCAATCGCAAAATGAGAATATACATTTTAAAGAGCATCTAAAAAATAATTCATTTTGGAATTTAAAAAAAATCGTTGGAGCAAATTTTGAGAAAATCGAAAAAAACTGAAAAAGTGCATCAGTAAAGTACTAGTACTCTTTGGTCGATTTTGTTAAAAAGCTTCGTGTCACGTCCCATGGGGGTGACTAACTTAAATATAAAATTTCAACCTCCTAGCTCTTTTCGTTCTTGAGATATTTTGTTCACAGACACACACACAGACAGACCATGTCGCGAAAACCACTTTTTTGGATTCAGGGTACCTCAAAACGTGAAGACCCATCAAAATCTCGACATCGAATTTTTGACATGAATCCAAAACTTGCTCTCTCTCTATATATTAACATATATATAGAGGTAAGAGAAAGTAAAAAACTATCTAAGGGAGGGAATTGAAGGTTCGAGTATCAGTGAACACAGTTTTTCCATCGTTTGCACGTCTCCCACTCGTTCCAAATATCCAGCTCTCATTGGGGTATATAAAGGACATTCCACCACAATATGAAACAATGTTTCTTTCCTATATACATAAGTATATTTACATAGATTGCACATGGTGCACAGTTCCTCTTGATTGATTTTATAAACGGAATTGTTAAGACCGAGTTTCAGGAAGCGCTTGCTGGACAACCTCAACTGGGCTAAGAACTTCTTCAGGTGCCGTCGGGGCTTGGCGTAGAGGTTAGCGTGCTAACCTCGTATCCCAAACGTCGCGGGTTCGGACCCCAGGCAGTCCGATGATTTTATTTAAGCCACTTGGATACCACATGGCTTAAATAAGAATGCCTGGACCCCAAATATATATCTATATATATAAAAATGAAATGGGAAAAATGTATGTATGTATGTAAATATGTATGTATATGTTCTATAGAAATCCACAATTTTCAATGAATCCATTTGAAATTAAGTACACATATAGTATATGACTCTGGGAGTAACGTAGTAATAATTTGAATCTCTTAAATGTTTTGTAAAATTAATTATAATCAAATTTCTTCAATATGGGAACACAAAATCAACAAGTTGGCTAGGAAATTAGAGAGCGTCCTTTATGCTCTGAGAACCAGCTTCCTACCTGACTATGGGCTGGGGGTGGGGGCTACGCAGCAGTTGAAAAACGAAGAGAGGACTCAGGTGACTGACCCTTTAAACAGTCATAAACAGACCCTTTTGTGCTGTTCCCAATCGGTACCCTCGCCTCGCTTGAATATAAGATCCTTCCTTAACACTTGCATTGCAACAAGAAATATCCCAAATTGGGAATAAACTTGCTCGCCGAAGGCGAGCAAGGGGTCCAGGGGCGCAGCCCACTGGCTAGGCAGAAAGCCCGCCGAAGGCGGCTTTGCGACTAGTATATTATATAAATACGAGTATCGTTTAAAGTTTTAAATGGCCTAAGTTGCCGAAAAGACTGTGTGTATGTGTGTGTGAATGGGAGTGTGAATGAGAAAAAGTGTGAGTGTTTAGAAAAAAAAAAAAAAAAAAAAAAAAAAAACTTCTTCAGGTAAATATTCATCTCCCAATTGAGGTAGAGAGTCGGAATGGGTCGAAAACAGTCCTCTCATAAATGGGCCATAAGTGGACTCCTTCATAAATTTAACGTCTTCCTCGAATAATAATTCCTTATATCCATCCAGCAATGATCCAAGGACAGACGCGTCCGCACCCGATGAAGCCACATCAACCATCCCCGCCGATATCAGCAGCGTTCTCCCCGTCACCCAGTTGCATCTTATATTGTCGTTCTTATATAAGGCATATCTTCGGGTATCTATTTTCATCCATGAGTAATATCTTTTTTAGGTATTTTAATGTAGATTTGAGCCAGCTTTATTAGCAACTTAATAAAGGGATCATTTAGGAAAATTATTAATTAAAGCTAATTAATTTTTTAAAGCTCTTGTTTCTAATTTCACCCCTTAATTAAGCCTTATAACGAATTTTGGGTTTTAGCTAATTAACTACGATCTGGGTTCTTATTTAATCATATGATTAGCTTAATCAGAATAGAAAAGACTCGAAAGACATAGCCAATTAACTTAACCGATGGATAGCTAGTTAGTAGTGAAGCAACTGGCTCTAACAAATTTCTTCTGGTGAATAAAAATCCCATGACCTACAGTGGATTTCTTCATTTGGTTGGCATTTAAAATGAAAAAAAAAAAAATTATTATCCTGTATGCAAATAGATTTCCCAAAAGATAAAACTTCCTAAAGAAGAAGAAGAAGCGCGCTTCTTTTTATTTATTATAAAACGTCATCATATTCCTTTCATAAAAAAAAAAAAAAAGATTGAAAATGCAGTATAGGACCTTTTATTCACTCTCTTTCTTCATTCATTCAATTATGCAATAACTACCTGCCTGCATTGACTTCGCAACTGGCAGACAGAGAGATTACTCATTGCAACAAGATAATGCATAATATATATTTGTTTTTAATTATAAAGTTTTATTTATAAATACGTTTTGTGAAATAACTCTATTTATACACAACTAACTGGACACCAACCAGGAACGAGTTCGGGCGATCCGCCCCATTTAAAAATATTTTTGTGTATGGAGGAGGGGGATATTTAAAAATCCGGTGTGACTGGAGCACAGCACACAACTTTCTCTTACCTTCGGTAATGGAAAGTTGTGTTCTGTGCTTGTCACACCAGATTTTTCGTGTCGACATATATTTAGTTCCTGATAGTACGTAACATTTGAATTGAATCGTTTATTTCAGAAACCACGTAAGCGACAAAATTTCAAATCATGTGTTTTTGGTGCTACTGTACAATTTAAAGGTAAATACATCTTTTAGATTATCCCAATAGCATGTTTTTGATTTGGTAAAAAAATATTTGAAGGAGACTAGACCTATACTTAAGCTGCAAAACAGTTTTCTTTAGTTTTCCAAAAGTTGAAAAAAGCGCACTTAGGTGCTTTCTGGAATAAACGATTCAATTAAGATGTAAAATTTTTTTTTTTTTTTTTAAACATTCACACTTTTTTCTCATTCACGCTCACTGGCATTTGGTATCCAAATGCCTTAAATAAAATTATCGGACTACCTGGGGTCCGAACCCGCGACGTTCGGTATAGAAGGTAGGCACGCTACAGACTACTCCAAGCCCCGTGGGCCTGTAAAATTTATAAGTATGGGAAAATATTTATATTTTGTTACCATGGCAAACATTTCTCCTATCTTTTCTATGAAGTACAAGAGTAAAGTGGTCTTCAGAAGATTTCAATGGCAAAATGAGAATATACAATTAAAAGAGCATCTAAAAAATAATTGATTTATGAATTAAAAAAAAAAAATCGTTGGAGCGAATTTTGAGAAAATCGAAAAAAAACTGAAAAACTACATCAGTAAAGTACTAGTACTTTTTGGCCGATTTTGATTAAAAGCTTATTTTCACGCTCCGGGGAGGTGTCTAACTTAAATACAACCTCCTAGCTCAATTCCTTCAATTGAACACACACACACACACACACAGACAGACCATGTCGCGAAAACCACTTTTTGGATTCAGGGGACCTCAAAACGTGAAGATCCATCAAAATCTCGACATCGAATTTTTGACATGAATCCAATACTTTCTCTCTATATATATATTATATATACATAGGTAAGAGAAAGTAAAAATGAGTTCGTTCCTCCCCTCCCCGAAAAAATTCAATATACCCCTCTTGTACAAAATTTCCCGTTTCCTTTTCCAATTGAATATCTACAGCCATTCAACTCAAGAAATTCTGAATAATATTTATTATCTTCAGAGCTTCATTCAAACAATCAAATATTTACTAAATTCATATATCCGAAAAAATAAGGGTGTGCCGCCGGGAGTCGAACCACGGATCCACCGATTTGCGCTCAGTGTGCCCTTCTTATTTATTAACTTCATTCAAACATTATCAATAGATGTGAGAAAATTAAGAAAAAGTGAAAAAAAGAGACTCGTTTTTTAATAATATTCAAGTATTATACAGTATGTGAATTACTCACAGAGAAGAAAAACAAGCACATATAATTTTGTTGGCTACTTTTAGTTAATTAAGATTCTAGTTTTTTTTTTTTTTCATGTGATCTTTGCAAATTGTTTCTATTATTAACCTAATAAAGCTAATATATACTAGAGTAGTAAGTTCAAGGGCGGATACGAGTGGAGGGTAAAAGGGTAATTACCCCCCCCCGAGATTTGAAAAAAATACTTTTTTTCGAAAATGAAATTTATTTAGGAAATTTTAAAAATTTGATTTGTATTTATATTCTGGCAAACAAGTACAGAATGTGCCTTTAAATTACCGAAATTAAGAAAAAATTGTGTGTTGTGCGCCCAGTCACTCCAGATAACCCCCCCCCCCCAGAAACACCTCTGGATCCGCTCTTGAGTAAGTTTTATTAGAATATGATAAAGTTAGAGTTAATTAGAGAGAAAAAAAGAGGAATTACTCAATCGTTATTTTTATTAACGGATATATGTATGGGTATTCCTGTTTGATTCAAGATAATCGATGAATTTATTCGATGATTAAAATGAAAAAAAAAAAAAAAAAAATGGCAGCTTTTTTTAATTGACTTTATAATCACAAATGCGAATAATAAATTTAAAATTTCATAATTTTTCATACTTTGAAAAAGTATAGCCTAGAGCAGCGGTTCCCAACTCGGGGGCCGCGGGCTTATTGGAACTGGGCCGCGGACGTCTAAAGAAAAATAAAAATTATATTAGCCAATATATAGCTCTTTACTCAGCGGTTTTTTCACGGAAAATGTGGTGCCGCAGAAGAAATTCGTTATTATCCCCTTAGGGGTATTAAATTTACATAAATTAGTCATTTTGATCAAATAAATAAAATAATAAAAAAAATCTGGTGTGACTGGTCGCACAGCACACAACTTTCTTTTCAAAGTTCTGTTCTGTACTTTTCACCCCAGAATTGTTGGGTCGAGATATATTAAGTTTCCACCAGTGGCGTACCGAGGGGGGGGCGGTCCGCCCCGGCCCCGAGCCGGCATAGGCCCCCATATATTTATAAAAAAAAAAATTTAATGAAAATTTCCCTTTGAGAGGCCCCGGGGCCTTTGGGGTTCAGGGATATATTTAAAGATGAGCAAGGGGGCCCCAAAAAAAATTAAATATAAGGCCCCCTCTTTTAGTGCCGCCCCAGGCCCCCAACTGCCTCGGACGCCTCTGGTTTCCACCGATATACATATATTAGAATTCAAAACGTAGAGTTATCAGCTGTGCGACAGTCACACCAGATTTTTGAACAATATTGTTATTTAAACAATAAATGATTTTTTTTTTTAATTTTAATTTAAGGTCTTTTTCGGCATCGAAGGCCATTTAGACCCCGTAGTATTGGTAGCCAATACAATTTAAATAAATTTTATCGTCTAGGACGGGATGCGAACCCGCGAGCCTAGGTACAAATAGTCAGCACGCTAACCAATACACCAAGGCCCGAGGGTCAATGAATGATTAAAATAAAAATAAAAATATTATAATAAAAAAAAAAACAAAAAAAAACAAAAAAACAAAGTCGTCCTGATCATTTGTACCAAGGGTAGCGGGTTCGCAACCAATCTCATGCGACAATTTATTTCAAATGGATTGACTACCAATCAAATTGAATTAAATAGACACGGAGTCTAAATGGTCTTCGATGCCTAAATAGACCTTATTAAAAAAGAAAAAACAAAGTTTTGATCCCCCCCCCCCCTATTGATAAGTTTGCCTCATTCCTGCCCTCTCCCGCCCTTCTGCGAAAAAAACGTCGACGCGCGAAAGCGCATGTGTGTGTGTGTGTGTGTCTGTCTGTGTGAGTGCGACGCGCGAAAGGGCGCGCGTATTAGTGTGAGTGTGTATGTGTGTGTGCCAAGTAGCTGTCTGTGTATGTGAGAGCGGGCGCGCGAATCGTCACGGTTGTGTGAGTGTAAGCGCCCGCCTGTGTGCGTGTGTCTTGTATTTGTATTGTTATATTCTTTGCCCAATTGATGGGTCTCAATGAATTAAGAAATCTGAAAATCGGTATGTGAGAGAGAATGATTGTAAATAAATATAAATGGCTTATCAAAACAAAGCAATTACATATTAAAAAATAATATAGTCAAATGTCACTAAATAATATTAAAAATGAAATTAAATCGAATAACGATCAAACAGACATCGACATCTTTTTGACCATTTGCTTTAAATAAAAGGATCTCAACTCACCGTTGTAATTCCACGCCATTCGCAAATCCATTTGATATTTTCCAAAAATCATCTCCATTTGGTATTTTCAAACACTTATTAAACACAAAACACACCCCGGAGATATTAATCAATCACTAACTTAAACACAAATTATGCACTTTATAAATTAAAATTCACAATACATTTCTCACTCGCGAAATCGCGTGGGTCAAAGCTCGACGTTCTTCTTTAGACTGATTGATCAACAAGCCGGGAGGAATGACGTCAGTGGCGCTGTGATCGCCCAACAACAATCAAATAATTTATAACGACTAATTTCATTCATATATTATTAGATTTAATAAAAATTAATACTAATATTTATTATTATTTATAATTATATCATTTTAATTTTTGCAATTAATTAGGAATTTTAGTTATTCTCTGTTGAGAGATGAGAATAAAAAAAATATATAAAATCTGTATAGTTGCGAGAGGGTTATTTACACGATTTGCAGTTATTTACAAAAAATCTCGTAAATAACTGTAATTTACGTAAATAACGCAATTTACGTAAATAACTGTAATATACGCAAATAATGTAATTTACGTAAATAATTCAGGTGCGCATGCACGAATCCCTCGAGAAATTTTTTTTTTTTTAGATAATTTTATATTTAAAAAATAAGATGAGATGCTTTTAAAATGTTTTAATCCAAAGTTTTGTTTTTTTTTTTTATTTATCAGATCGATACCACTATTCAGGTCATATATATATTTTAAAATTAATTTTCCATATGTTTAGTTCCTTATCTGAAACAAAAAAAAATCTGGTGTGACTGATGTTACCTACGGTAATCGAAAGTTGGGTACTGTGCTTGTCACACCAGAATTTTTTTATATCGAGATATATTTAGTTTCCAATGATATATTAGAATTCAAGAAATAAAATTAAGCCGGGGGGCCTGGCAACGGAGTAGAGCAACAGTCACCACAATCGTTGCTGTTAAGCAATGCCAAACGCGGCGAAATCTGGGATTGGTGACCCCCTGAAATCAGCGTGTTGAACGTCCCCCGGTAGCCATCGATACTATTATAAATTTAATAATATGTAAAAAATTAAAACCCTAATGGCCTCTGCAGCCGAAAAAGGGGTAATTAAATAAAAAAAAAAAGAAATAAAATTTATAAACGGGGGAAAATATTTGTATTTTGTTACCATGGCAACCATTTCTCCTATCTTTCCTATGAAGTACAAGAGTAAAGTGTGCTTCAAACAATTTTCAGGGCGAAATGAGAATATACATTTTAAAGAGTATGTAAGAAATAATTGATTTTTGAATTTTAATCAAAATCGTTGGAGTGAATTTGCTCAGGGGCCCACATTTTGTGAGTACGTGGATGGCGACCACGAGCTACCCGAGCTGAGACTGGCAGTCCTTCTATTCTTTCATGTCTGTCCCTTCCTTCTATATTTTCAACAGACGTCAGGCCGTGCGACGGGCCGGCCTGTTCTATATAGGTCGCATAAAAACCATTCGGTAGCCACCTTTACCGCCGACCCAGCAACGCGGGAATAAAAAAGGCAAAGAAAGAAGAAGAAGAAGAGTTGGAGCGAATTTTTAGAAAACTGAAAAACTACATTAGTAAAGTACTAGTACTCTTTGGCCGATTTTGATTAAAAGCTTATTTTCACGCCCCTGGAGAGTGCCTAACTTAAATATAAAATTTCAACCTCGTAGCCCAATTCCTTCATGCTTAAAATTGAACACAGACACACACACACAGACCATGATGGGAAACCGACTTTTTTAGATTCAGGGGACCTCAAAACGTGAAGATCCATCAGAAATCTCGACATCGAATTTTTGACATGAATCTAATACTTTCTCTCTATATATATTAACATATACAGAGGTAAGAGAAAGTAAAATGAGAAAATTAAAATTTAATATAGCCTTAGGAAGGTGACTTTTTATTTTTATCAAAAAATGCTTATTTACTAGCCGCTGAGCCCGCCTTCGGCTCCCTGGACACTCCCCGCCTGTGGCGGTTCCTCACTTTTTCTTAATCAAGTGCTGCAATTTTTCAATCAATTCGTTTCATTAAAAAAAATACCTCGGGCTTGGTGTTATTGGTAGCGCCCTTGGCTTGTATGCCAAGGGTCACGGGTCACAGGCAATCAGATGATTTTATTTAAGTCATTTAGATACCAAATGGCTTAAATAAGAATGCCTGGACCCCCAGTATATAAAATAACTTGTTAAATGCACATGAGTAGTCAAGTAGGTAATCAAAGAATATTAATATCTTATTCAAATAAGTATCGCGCAGGTATAAAACTTGAAAATTATTTAAATTTAAATAAAATAAAATTTGAATTTTGTTAAAGCAAGAAGTAATAAAATAAAAATTTTATTCATTAGAGAATTTATTAGAATTACGTCTTTAGTTAACAGTTTCAGTCAGCACGAATACCATTATCATGCCTAAATGTCAAAACACATATTTGTGACGTATAAATTTATTTGACGTATCTAAATCGGATGTAGCTCCGAATTAGTGGTAAATATATTAAAAAGTAATAAAAAGAAGGATGAATTTTTACTTTCTCTTACATCTATATGTTTTTTTATAAAAAATACACTTTTTTCCATTCACACACAAACATGCACACAATCTTTTCGGCAACTTAGGCCATTTAAGATAACCGTCCAAATGGCTTAACACGTTCACGCCGGCGTGTACCACCGGTGGCACATGAGGGATTTTCGTATCTCTTGACATGTACCTACTGTAGATCATGTTCAAATGTTATATTTGACAACTTAATATTTCTTTTCATATTAGATTATGGGGCTTTGTTTTTATAAAAATCATTTATAAAAAAAAATTCTTAAAATGATATTTTTACTTTCTCTTATCTATATATAGACCTATAGAGATATATAACATAAAAATCTGGTGTGACAAAGATAGAACACAACTTTCGATAACCGAAGGTAAGAGAAAGTAGTGTGCTGTGCGCCAGTCACACCAGATTTTTTCAAAAATTGAACAGTTTTTGAGATAACCAACGATGAAAAAAATCACTTAGGATAATTTTGAAAATATGACTGGTCACATCAGATAATGTTCTATGCTCGATCATTTGAGCGCAGTGGCGTATAGAAATTTTTTCGGGGGGGGGGGGAGCCTGAACTCAAAAATTTTTCTGCGGAAAAATTTTTTTTCACACGAAATTTTTTACGGAATATTTTTTCTTTTGCGGAACCAAAGTTGTCCATCCTGCGGAAAAATTTGTTGCGCTGATGTCTGTATATCACTATATATGTATATGTGTTTGGGAAATTTCAGGGGGGGCCCGGGCCCCCTCGCCTCCCCCTTATATACGCCTCTGAAAGAGCGCCTTCCCATAGAAACAATCAATGAAAAAAGGCGCCGCCAGATAAATCAAACAATGAATTAGAGGGCCGCCCTATGGAGAAATATACAAATTTTCAAGCCGGAGTGAACTTGTTAAATAAAATCATCGGACTGCTTAGTGGGGCCGAACGCAATGTGCACACTTATTTGCTTGGATAAGTTCAAGAGTTAAAAAAAATTAAATTTATTATAACAAGAAAATTGTTTATGTAAAGATAACATTTCGGTTTTGAAAAGTACCATGGTCACGCTCTCACCCCGCCAAGAGTCCATCATAAATTATACTTAGATACTGACAGTCGGTTTGGTTATTAATAGCAACAACGTTTTTAAATATTATAAGAAAAATTTTTAATACCTGTATATATCATCATATCATCTAAATAGAATACATAGAATAAATAATGTCATCTATGTATCATTGTATAGACTTAACTCTCTCTCACTAGAACGTAAGTCTTATAAAATACTAAAATTGTCATCTTTTTTTGAAATCAATACGCTATATATGTATTCTATTTTTAGTGTTCACTGAAGATGGGTGAATAAATTTTGACCCGAAACGTCTGAACGTTCACAGAGTATCGAGTGTTTTTCATTTTGGCTGCCTGCATTTCCATATCCTATTTACAAATATTTTCCCATACTTAGAAATTTTACATCTTGAAAATCGAATGTACCGTACTGTCGGAAACTAAATACATGTCTACACAAAAAATCTGGTGTGACAAGCACAGTGCACAACTTTCGATTACTGAAGGTAAGAGAAAGTTGTGCTGTGCCAGTCACACCAGATTTTTTTTTTCGATTTTCTTAAAATTGTTTCTAAAAGGATAATTACCGCATTAAAGAGAAAGTTTATTATAATCTTTTAAGCCTTAAATAATAATTATGAATTGTAATTATGCTAAAAATCTTTTTTAAGATATTATATAAAATAAATAAATAAAGTGTTGTCCAAACTTTTATGAATTTGCAGAAGAAAATAAGCAGCTACTCGAACTTACAAAGAGAGGAAGAGCGAGAGATGAAAAAAACAACCCTTACCTGAAACAAAAGAAAAATGAACATGAATAGGAAAAAAAGATAAGGTCATCAATCTCTCTATCTCTAAACATATAAATGAGAAAATTTGGAACTTTTTTTTTTTTTTATTTTGAGGGAAACCCCTTCCAATAGCCTACAAAAAAAAAAATTGGTTGTTTACCCCTGGTGCATCGTGCACGCAGACACGCACCGGTATCTGGCGCCCAATGTTTAAGAGTGAGAGAGCCCATCACCTCTCTACTCCCCAAAAATCAGCCCCTGTCGCGACTGGTGACTTGCTCCGAATGTGTGGTATTACAAATTATAAAATCGTTATTTATCTTATAATTTACAATTGTGTTTACATATAGTTCTCATACCGTTCTCAATCAGGCTTTCAGTTTTTCTTTCATCCCGTTGTTGGCCATTGCTTGGCAACTTGTATTGTATTGTATATAGGGAAAAAATTTATTAAAAAACCCTATCGTTAATTCTTCTGTACATCACCTCAGAGACCCACATTTTGTGGGTACGTGGATGGCGACCACGAGCTGGGACAGGCAGTCTTTTTGTTCGTTGTATGTTATGTATATACATACTTTACACATACCTATTCATCGTACATCCATGTATGGCAGATCATTCACGGTAGATTCGGTGAGATTTTGGAATAATATCATCATACTATATAATAAAGCGCTAAAAACCGTGTCCGATGTGTGAAACAACCAATCAGGTCTCAGGGGATAGCGCCATGGTAACAAAATATAAATATTTACCCATGTTTACGATTTTTTTATTTATTTACTTTTGAATTCTAAAATATCGGCGTAAATTTTTTGTCTGTGCACCGGGAGAGTCCCGGAAAGGGTATGATTCACAAAAAATCTTAAGTTCATGAATAATAACCGCTAAAAATAATCTCTACATATAAAAATGAAAAGGGAAAATGTATGTACCGGTATGTATATAAGTAGGCGAGCAAGGGGGTCCAGGGGGCGCAGCCCCTTCGCCTAAGACGGAAAGCCCCGCCGAAGGCGGGGCTGCGTCTAGTTCCAATAAATATCAGAATGTCGGCACACTTGTTTGGAAAAACGTAAAATAGCAGAATTGTAATCACTTAAACTTATAATTAATTTACTATATGCATATTAATATATACGTATACATGGTCAACAAAATTATTATATGTATTATTATATTAAATGTTCATCTCAGAAAATTTATAAAATATATATTGTATCTTAATCTTAATGGCTCAAAGAGAGGACGAACAGTCCTTAAAGCCAGAATAAAATCATTATTCTATTCTATTCTATGTCTCTTCCTTCCTCTTTCCAACAGGCCCTTTTTTTTTTTTTTTCCCCCAGTCAGACCGAGCGACGGGCCGACCTATTCTATCCTTCTCAGTAGCAAAAACACATGATAGGGTTAGAGGGAAAAGAGTGAGGTCAGCCGACTCCGCATCGCGGGAATAAGACGAGGACAGAAGAAGTTAATTCTTCTATGCGACTGAACTCCTCCTAAACGACTGAAGAAATTTTAATGAAATTTTTATGTGTGGGAGAGTCCCAGCAAGGATATGATTCACAGAAAATCTTAAGTTCATGAACATATAGGCTATTAGGGATCAGCTGTTAGACTAGCCTGCCATCTATTGCAAGAATGCTGAACTAATTTGACAGATGGTTTTTAAATAAATCATCTAAGCTTATTTTAAAAATTTCTTAATTAATATGTGATTAATAATAATAATAAATTCATTTTTAAATTTAAAAAAAAGAATTAAGAGATTATTGGGACAGATTGTTTTTTTGTATTTGCTTGATAACAATAATAGAGTCATTAAAAAAACATTATAGCTCAGATGTCCCCAATAATCTCTAATGAATTTAATTCATTTAAAAAACAGCATTGAAAAAATTCCTTATAATAGTCCAGTTTTTTTTAAGTACGTTTAGACGTCGCTCCTGAACATCTGAACACTCGCATATCCTAAAATTGGCAATAAACTTGCCCGTAGGCGGACTTTCGTGAGTCGTTTTCGCAACATGGTATGTTATTTAATCATATGATTAGCTTTGTAACTAGATCTGAAAAGTCATTAACTTACTCGAGGGAAAGATAGTTAATTAGAAGTGAATAATCTTTTTAATAGCTTTTTAGAATAATTCAATTAGTTATCAATAGAATAAAAAAATAAAAGTCAACTTGAAGGTGAATTTGTATGTACCGTCTGGTTTTTCATAATTATCCAAAGAATATTAATATTAATCCATTAAACATCCATTGAATTTCCATTCTTATCATCTCCATATTAATATGTATATGCGTGTTACATATTAATTTATAATAATAATAATAAAAAAAAATGAATAAATTTTTGTTTCGCTTTCGCTCTTTACATAATCCATTCTCGATAAGTGAAGTGCTGTTTTGGTGCCTAGGTTACGCGTTTATGCACACCCACCTTACCTGACTATCTGTCTGTCCGCCTATTGTGGTCTGTCATTCTTACAAGGAAATTCAAACCCTCCCCACCCCCTTATATTCGTTATATGATTTCATTTATAATCGAGATTGAAAAAAAAAAAATCTTTTTTTATTATATAAAGAGAGATTTTTGAAAAATTAAATTTTTATTGAATAACTAAAGCTTGGTATTTAATATGTGATCTAGATTTAAAAGTTATTATATAAAAACTCTGCTTGTTATTAAATTCTTTTTTTTTTTGTTAAGAATCCGTGGCGTTTTATCGTGCCTTTTAGATGTATTGAATGGATGTGCGACAAGGACAACTAGGGCAAATTAACTAACTATCCTTCAGATAAGCTTATGATTTTCCAGTCATTTGTCATTTCACAATCTAGTTGAGTTAATCATATGATTAAGGTGCGCGTCTCGAAAAAACCGTGATTAGTCGATTCAGATGCTGGTTACTCCAGGCGGCAAGAGATGGCGTTAGTTCTCCCCATAAGGAAATAGCATTTTATTCCATTCTCATTTGAAAAATTCCAGGTAATTTAATTAAGAGAAAAAAATTAATTATTTTTCACCACAAAAAGATTATGTTGCAATTTAATTATCTATAAGTAAAGACTGAATTTTAAGTAAAATGCTTATTGCTTAATTCTTATAAGCAACTATATTTAATTTCCACACGAATTAACGAAAAACTAAGTGCATTGAGATTGCATTTTTATTGCTTTTTTGAGTTTATATGCTTTTTTTCCCTTTCGTGCTTATCATTTGAACTTACACCAGGGACATATAAGGGAGGGGGTATTTAGCCCGCGGCCCCCCCCCCCCAAAATTTTTCAAAT